>APFE030028548.1:348145-363601 GCA_000404065.3 Pinus taeda
CAAGGGTGCCACACCTTAACAGTTTAATCGTGATGCCAAGGGTGCCAAGTTGGTCGTGCCCTTCAAGAATTTTCCTGAAATTCCAAGGGTGCCACACCACTTGCCCTTCAAGCATCCAGTGACTACGAGGGGAAAATAGCGTGCAACGTCATAGACCTCGATCGTCTCTCATGTTGCTTGCTATAGTGAGACTAATGGTGCCGGGGATCAAGGAATCCGCCTTGATGCGCGCCCCCCAGTAGGTTCCTCATGAGCGACCCGACTTTGGGACCTGCCCTCATGGCATCTTGATCTTCAAGGTGAAGGTGTTTCAACTCTTCCAGCCCAAGTCACGGTGGGAGTGCTAGTGGGTGAGATCAGGAACTCTGTCCCACCCCTCCCATGTAGTTCCATCCACCTGTACAACCCCATCACCCATATGTGAGTCATTCGGTCAAGCAACAAATCTGTGCCTGCAACGATTAACATATCATCAGCATATAATTAAACATATATGGCAGATTTCAAGATCGATTTAGACTTTAAAACAATATGAATTTCATCAAACCAGGTGTCATCGACATGTCATAGGCGAGCGCCTCTACTAGTTTCCTGCCATAATCAAAAATCATTAGCAACAAGGTTTCTCACTGTTAGTCATTATCATAATAGCATCATTAATGATTCTTGGTCATTCACATCATTGTCCATCATAAGCCTGAACTAACGGAAATAGGTAGCAGAGGGTACACATCCCTCATGGCTATCATCATTTATCATAAATGGAAACATACATATTCCTTAAGCCATCAACATCCTAACATCATAGAAATATACCTATCTATCCAATTTATCATCATTATACTATTAGTAGAGCGCATACATATTCTTTACTACCCTCATCATAATTTCAGATACTTAACTATTTAAATGATGCAATCATCAGAATATTGTTAGATAAGATATACAACCATTCATGCTATCATAATATCAATGGAAACCAAAACATCATAACCATGAATATCTCAATCGTCGATAATAGTGTCATGAGTCCGGATCCTCAACCTGAGGTCCTCAAAGAATAAGTGTGGGCCTTAAGGCTAAATAAATGTTTGCGTTAAATCACAGTGAGTCAACTAGAGCGGGCACTACAGCATATCCAGGATACAGATGGGTGTCTTCCTCACCAGGTCCTGATTTCCATCCTCCTCTTTGCAGACGATATTGCCCTTATAACCTCCTCCCAAGAAGGCCTTCAGAGACAGCTGGATGCTCTCGCAGTTTTTTGTGACCAGAGGCATCTAACTGTGAACTTGGGTAAAACCAAAGTGATTATCTTCAATGGAGTCAAGAAAACCTCGGACTTTCACTTCCTATTTAAAGGAGAAGAGATCGAGATTGTCATCATCTATACATATTTAGGAGTTCAGTTTTCAGGGCCTCGCTTCAACCTGCGGCCAGCCCTTCAGCCTCGGATCAACAAAGGGTATGCCTCCCTAACCCTTTTGGAGAGGTAGTGTTTCCGGCACCATTTCTAGGACATCTCGTCCAAAATGAGCATCATGGACACTTTGATTCACCCCACAATGCTTTATGGCTCAGATATTTGGGGTCCCTCTCTCCTAGAGTCAGACTGGGCTTCAGAGAAGCGGGTCTAGACCCTCCTCTTGCGTCATTTCATTAGGTGCAAGCAGACAGTTCCTCAGCACATCATTCTAGCAGAGTTTGGTGCTCAACCTTTCCGCCTGGAGGTGATATTTGGGTTAGTGTCACTCATGCATAGGCTCTAAAGCCTAGAAGACGCAAGGAAGGGTCATGATAGATACTCATATTTAGCATATTTCTCCTCGAAGAACATCGCCTGTAAGCAGACAGGCCAATCCAAATGTTGGTACACCGGTGTGACAGAGCTTTTGGAGGCTTCAGGAATCCAAATTGACCATCTCCCTCCTTTTCAGTACTCTCTGAATGCTCTAGGCCACCTCCTTCCCAATCAGTAAGAGCTGAATAAAATCATTAAGGAGGATATTTACAGACAATATATTTAGACTACATGGACCAATCCTCCCAATGGGTTGCATCCAAAAATGGCCTTCAACGTGGAGCATTTCCTGGAGATCAAGGATGGGCTCATCATTAGACCCCAGTACATGTTCCAGCATTGGAGGCATGCCCTTAGAATCCCCCTCGGGCAACTCAAAGTTGGGTCTCACAAACTCTGGGTTGAGACAGATCACCACATTGATAAGGCAGATAGGATTTTCCAGCTCTGTCACTTACAGGAGGTAGAGACAGAGACACACTTCATCTCCGGATGCCCTGCTTACTACGAGATTCGAGTTCATTTCCATTGTCTCTTCAGGTCTTCTCAGACTTTGACCAGCATCCTCAGATATGTTGATCCGAGATGCGTTGCACTTTATCTCCAGGGGGCCTTCAGATATCGGGCCCGTTTTCTTCAGCCCCCCACCAGATCGGACACCACGCAGAAGATCACGGACTTCTTTAAGGCACTAACATCAGTGCAGGGCACCAAAAGAACCATTGACCGACCCACAGACACTGAGACCAGATCAGTGCGGTCCCGGGGGGGCCAACCCACCAGACTGCACCAGCTCTCCAGGCTTGGATCCACCCCTGGGAGGTGCCATAGAACCTCTAGGCGACAACTGCGACAGCCCAGTATGCCCACAGGACAGCAGAGTTTGACAAGCTTCTCTCAGTTTTCTCCTCTCGACCTCGGATGTTAGGAGTAGGAACTGGACAGGGGACTCCTTCCCCCCTTTTTTCCTTCTTCTTCTTCTCCTTTTCTACTTCATCGCAATGCTTTGTTTCGAAGCCGAGAGCTTCTAGCTTCTACATTTACATTTACATGTATTTTTTGCTTTTTAAAAGAAATGTTAAAGGGGACCGTTTGGTCCACTGTCTTGGCATGTTGTAATCATTGTAACCGACAATCTCGTTGACCTATTATGCTCATTTGTTGGACATTAATAAAATTATCTTATCTTATCTTATCTACACATTGTTGCATTGTCAGTTATTACTTGGACAACATTTCAGGCCCCACCAATTCAATTGCTTCAATCAAGATTTTAGCAATGAATTGAGAATCTTTCAACTGCCCCTCACAATCCACTGCTTTCAAAAACATTGTCCCATGTGGGCTTTGAGCAATCATATTGATCAAAGGCCTATTTCTTTGATCTTTCCATCCATCAGAAATAACGAACACCCCTGAAATGAGCCATGAATCACAAATGGGGCCTAATTTAGCCTCCAAATCTAACTTTTGAGCACTCAACAATGTGGTGTGTACCTTCTCATATCCAAGGCTCTTGTACCCTCTTGGGGCTTCATTCATTGTTTTTACCATCTTTGCCTAGTAAGGAGATCGCACAAGATTAAATGGAAGACCATTTTCATAAATTCATTGGGCTACAGCTGCATCTACTATCTCTCGAGCATCATTATTAAAACTCTTCTCAAGTGGTCCCAAATTTGACCGCTTTGAACCAACAATTCCATGAGAATGAAGTGGAGGCTTTGATGAAGATGCTCCCAACCTTGTTGGGTGTTTTAAATGGGAGGCAAGATTTGCCTCATTTGCTTTAGCATCTGCCTCATCTTGTTCTCTCCGATATTTTGCAATCTTGCTTAAGCCATTTCCATCTGCCCCATTCTCTTTAGGTGGGCCACTGCATATTCAAACCCCATTGCCTTTTAACGTAAGAAAATGTGCTTTAACCCGTGCGTATGATCCCTTGTACTCGTTTTTACACTCACTGCAAACCCATGCCAATGATCCACCTCCTTGGATCTTCCCAACAGTAGATACATATTTCCAAAGTAGTGACTTTGGATCAACTTTAGGAGTTGATTTAATTTCCTATGCCACTTCCTCTACCTCATGAATGGGTGAACTTGAAGTTTCCATGAATGATGGTAATGATGATGTAAATGAAACTAAAAAAGAAAATTGAAAAATATCATTATATCATATATTTATTTCAAAAGTTCAAAACTCAAAACTTAAAACAAGTTACAATTTAGTAATTTACAACTGTTATATTTTGAAGATTGAACAAGGAATCAACTACCTACAGAAAAGTTAAAACTTATCAACCCCTATATAGTATCAAGTTTCAAGTTTCAACACATGCCTGCTTAGGTACCTGTATAAACTTAATTTTTTTTATTATTTGATGTCCTTTGAGACCTACAGAAACATGAAAGCAGGGTTATCCTTTCACTGTTCAGCAACTAGTTTTTGGCCTTGTGCAAATTCTTTTGTTAAAATGGGTATTTCTTTGTTTAAAAATGGAAGGTAAATGGGATAGATAGGGGAGTAAGGGCTTTAGATGGAGATAAAATAGCATCAATGAAATTCTCATTCAATGAGTAAAATTTTAAAAATAACTCAGATTTGCAGGGCTTCCTCCAGTTAGAATTAGTAGTGGGCAACGTCCACTCATCTTTCTCTGAAATCAACAGTCCAATGTCAACAATTGAGGACTGTTTGATAAATTCTCTCAGTAGTTATGCAGACTCACTTTCAAGTTTCAACACCTCGGTATCCTTACTATCAGATAGAGGTAAGTGATTATAGGATCTAAAATAAGGATTTTTTTTTAATCTCATGAACTATATCATTTATTTTCCTGTAAATGCCAAATAACCTAGAAAGTTAGCAACGATGCATTTTTTTATCTATTAAGAATTATCAAGGAATCTGAAATTCAAGTGAAGTTCAGTATAACTAATCAATGTGCAATCTGATTTTCTTCTCTTTTGATTTTGTTTTTTCAAAATGCATTCTCCATGAAGTTTCATTTGGAATACATATTCCTGCAAATGGCTTTGTGGGCAAATGATCCAGTGGACAGTGTTTTCAAGAGTTGTTGATTTCTTTGAATTTGAATAAGAGCCAACATTAGATTCTAGAACCTTGGTGTCATTTGTACAATCCTATTGTCTGAGTCATTGTAAAAATTTAATACAGTCGCTAATGTCATTTTTCTTATATACAGATGTAGATAGAAAACAAAGACTCAAGAGTCCTTTATTTTTTAATTAAAACCTAAAATTTTGTCATTATATGAATTATTACAGGCCATTGGCCAATGATGTTGATAATGCGATGAAGACTTGCAACCAAATTTTACATTAGGATTAATGAATAGCACAAATAACATATTTTTTTTCAAGCGTGTCTATACAACAATGCCAATGTTGGGAAAAAAGGAATTCTTTGGGAGGTGTATGCTACTATGATGTGGGTGATACTATATCACTATTGGATACTGTCAGATTTTGTCTGTTATAGGCATCAACATGGTGTCTGTTTTACTAATCATTGCAATGTGATGGCCTCTACAAGTCTTTAAAGTTTATATTGCAAAATAGTGGTGGGTTACCAATTAAGTTTATTCGGTTCAGGGATCTATTATAGTGTTGGGAAAATGACTGATTTTTAACGGAAATCCTAAAGTATTGTTAAAACTTAAGTCTTTAAGTCTAAAGCCTCTGGATCAGACATTTTGTCCTGTAGCCCCTGCTGTTACCCACCTTGTCTTTGTATCTCTCTGGTTCTGACCTGATTGGCATTGTGTGTCTTTGTTGTAGGATGTATTGCACCCATGCATTGTTTTTTCTTTCCAACATAATCACAGATTGTTGGTTAGGCAGCATGCTCGTAACAATATTTGGAGAGAAGCCCAGTTTAAAGGGAAAGGTTGGCAAGAGAAAACAAAACATGCTTTGCATATCTCTCTGGCCTAAGTTATAACAGGTAAAGATCAGCAGTCATACCTCGCAGCTCTCAACTTGACTCTCGAACAGACAAAACTCTCGAATCAGCTCTCAACTTGACTCTCGAATGACAAACATTGAACAGTTCTGTGACTTCTGTCTCGACTCAACTCTCTGCGGCGAAACTGAACAGTTCTGTCTCGATAGTGGCATCCACGATTTTCTTCACGGTAATCGGGTAATGGCAGCAAGTAAATGCGTAGTTGTAAGTTAGTAAAGCGTAGGTTTAGTAATGTGTAGTTTGTAAGTTAGTTTTGTGTAGTTGTAAGTTTAAAAAAAAAAATCGGTTAGTTGTTCTCAGCAGCCAGATGTGGCATACCTCAAAAACGTTTTTTTTTGTAGAGAAAACGAATCACAATTTATCAATACGTTTTAAATTTTTACAAATATGTTTCAAATTTTCATAAAACATTTTCATTTTTTTAAACCGACAATTTTTTTCTACAAAAACACGGGCTGGAAAGAAACTTCCCGTATCAAAAAAAAAAAAAAAAGAGTAAAGTTTTTTCCGGCATTTCGTTCCCAAATTCAGATCTGAAATGGGAAAACGTTGTTTTGGGGTTTAGGGTAGACGTTTCATGCAACTTAGAGGAAAATGTCTAGGGAAAGGTGTGAAATAAAGGGAAAAGGGGTTAAAATGAAAGGAAAGGGTTTTTACAAGGGGAAATGAAGAAGGAAGGGTCTTTTGGAATCAAGAAGGGGAAAAATATTAGGGAATAAAAAAGTAATGAAGGGGTAATGAAGGGAAATGAATAATTTAGACATGTAAGGGGTTTAGTGAAATGCGAGGAAATTAGTGAATGAGTTTTAGTATTCAGACCTAAAATTATATAGAACTTTTTAAGGTAAATACCCAAAGTAATATACAACTTTTGTGAATGTCTTCTTTGTTTGATAATTCTTCATGCACATGAAACACAGGATTAAGCATGATGAAGGTGCATTTGAGCTAGCAACCTTATGCATTCCTAAACCTCTTTTACCTACCCTTTATTTACCCTAGAATTTTCTCTTCATTAACTGGGTGCATTTGAGCTTTCTGACACTTTATTTCTTTTTCTTTGATAAGAAAACTATCTAATTCTAATCTTATAACTTCCAATGGTTTAGATTAAACTGTTGACCTCATTATTATTCTCTACTTAACTACTAATCTGCCAATATTAAACAGTTTGGCTAGATATTTATTCTCTATCTATCAGCATGAATGAATGAAGATTAAACTTTTGACCATCATGGATTGTGGCATTTTTGATAGCTGCACACATTATTATTTTGCAAGGCAAAGTAAAAAGTAATGGCATTTGAATTTGCATCACTTTCAAAATCTATTTTTTATATCTTTTTGGTGGGGTTCATATTTTCTTTTCTTTTTTGATCCTTTTCTTTTAGTCCTTTGATTTTTCTTTTAAAATTTACCCTCTTTACATTATTTATTTTTAATATGGGAAAATATTTTGCAGAAAGCAAAAAGTATGTACAATATTACAAGACTTAATCATAGTCAATTCAAAAATTATGAATCCTATTATTATAGGACCCTAACAAGTTGATTAAAGTTGATGCCCCCACCTGTGCTCAAATGCCCCAACTAGTGGATGATGTGGCATCACATTATTGATTAGATGATGTGGTAAAGTAGGACGATTTGTTGAAAAGGTAAAGTTAAATGTTGAAATTAAATAAATTAGTTCAAATTTGAAATAATGGAGGTCAACCTTGATTTAATATAGGGTTTTGGCTCCAAACTAATTTAAAAATTTAAATTGTCTTTTCCCTCCAATTGAAAGATAGTTTGCCTCCAAAGTTGAACTAGTCATCTCCTCGTAAAACCATCCTTCCTCTTTATAAAAGGGAATTAGATGCCCCCAAGAAGATATCAATTCTCTACCTATATTCGTATATGCCTTCTCTGAAATAAGGTCAAAGGCAGTAGAAGGAGTTGAGATCCTAGATAGGGTTTGGTTCTCTGGTCAATTGTTTGGGTTATGGTTGAAAGGGATTTCGCTGGGGTTTCAAGATTTCTTTGCAAGTAAAATTTCGCTATGATACAAATGTTTGTGATCCTTATATAACATATCATCTGCGGCTTATTCTTGAGTGGCTTTACTCCTTTGTTCTTGGAATTTGTAACCTACAACAGTTTGCGAAAGGTTTCTTTGATTTGTTTTGGGACCAAGGGTATTGATCTTCTATTCCAAGGATCAACATAAAAGGAGCAATTGGATTGTTTTATGGTGGTCACGTTAGAGATCAATTGTAAGTTGGCCTCCTCAGAATGGCACATATTTAAATTCATAGATTGGTGATATGTAAGATCACTCACTCTTATGGTAGAAATTCGTCATGGATTATAATTGAAGGACTGCTTAGGAAACATACACTTGTGCAGTGAGTTCTTGAAATCTGGAAGTATTTTTCAAAAATTTCGGCTCTTGAATTAGGGCTTCCCTGAAGCAGTGTATTAACATTATTTTTGTATCACTCAAGGACTATCTATGGGTTTCGTTGTAGTCTAATGTATAGTAGCCAAAGTTTTTTTTGTGCATTGGAGAATTCAACCCTCTATTAGAGCATGCTTTGACTAATTTGACATAGGTTTTGAAGGTAGCATCCTCTAATTCTCTTGTAAGAATTTTGCTAGACTTGTTTTGCAGGATCAATTCTTGAAATTTGTAAAACTGAATAATTGACCTGTGCTTAAGTATTCTCGGTCTTCGAAGCCTATACTCTGTCCATTCGAGCCGATGTGATGAGTTGAACAAGTGGCAAATCTCTGGTAATTAGGGTGAAACGATTTCCATAATTGATGAAGTAAGGCCTAGCCACCCAAAGTGACTGTTGGAAGAAAGGCCAATACACCTAATATGATTGTCGAACAAGCTTTGCAGGATTGCGCATTTGGAGAGGCATGCCATGATAATTTTGGAATTGTGTTTAAGGACCTATAATAAGAACATGTGCTTCAAGAGTATATATTGCATTATAATCAGCGCTCTAATATCGAGAAGTTCCTGTGGAGATGCGAGTCATCAGTTGTGCAAATTGATTCTCTTAGTCCCAGAAGCATCTGATATGTGGCCCTGCAAAAAATTTTAGAGGCTAGATCTTACCCTCAAGGGCCTAGATCTAGCTCTATTTCAACTTTTCTTGCTTGATCACACCTGCAAAATAAATTCACAAATACCCAAAACCCCAATATATACAGAATTCTCAAAACCCCAAAACCCTAGTTAGAAAAAATAATTTACAAAAGTTATTATACAAAAGTTATTGACAAATGTACAAATATACAATGCTTTTGAAAAGAATTTTGAGAATTAATTTTTTATGATTTTTTTTATAAATGGCTAAGTGTATTTCTAAGAATGGATGCAAGCTACAACCTTAGCAAAGTTTAAATAAACCATATAAATATTTAGAGTCCAAACAAGGTCAGCCTATGTCCACAGTTTGTGAACTTGGAGCTCAAGGACTGGGGAACTTGCAAACACTATGTATTTTCAATAAAAAATCTTTTTACACATATGGAAAATCAGATCACCTAGATAGACCCAAAATCTATCAATAGAATGTTATAATCACCATCTAATAAAAAACAAACTTTAAAAATATTTAAGCACAATATAGGAAAGCCCGTACCCAACATATACCACAAATCAATAGACAATAAACACCATGAAATGCACCCCAAAGTCTTTATTAAGATCTAAAGAACATTCCTGCGGGATAGTAGCATTACATCAACTTTTCTACAGAATTTCTTAGCCAAACATCTCATGGCTTGGACACATAAATGACTCTATATATAGATAAATCCTCCAAGTGGAAAATAAAGGCTAGTTGGCTTGATCTTAGTCAAAATAATACTAACCGTCTATAAATCCTTGATCAATTTTTATTTCTCTGCCGTTGAGATAATTATTTTTGAGGAATTTTCGAATTTTTCATTTAACCCATTTTTTATTAGCTCAAAATTAATTATTTTGAGCTTATTTCCTCAAAAAAATGACTTTGACTTAACCACCAAGGTCCAAGGGTCCAAATTTTCTTGAAATTTCCAATACTCCTTTGGTGCGGGTGTTGGTTAAAGTTGCCATTGATGTCAATATGGCATAGTTGAATATGGCTAAAACCCTAATAATATTTTAAACCTAATTTCCCAAAAGCCCTAATCTAACATTGGTTGAATAGTCTAACATGAAACCCTAGCCTTGAAATAGAAACCCTAAATGTTGATGTCATTGTTAAAGGTAATGGCTCAAGAAACCCTAGTTCTTATCCTGGAAGCCCTAATATGAAACCCTAGCTATGATGATGAAACCCTAATGCCAAAATGTATTGCTAAAACCTAAATGATGAAGCCTTACGATGACATGCCTAATATAAAGAACCATTATAGTCCTAACCCTAATCCCCATGTTTGACTATAATACCTAGTTCCCATAAAAGTCACATGAAAAGAATATAACTTAAACTAGCTTTTGCTCTCTAATCCTTGAAATCCTAATTCCTAATAAACTATAATTCCATATACATAAATTCTTGCCCTAACTTATAATATATGATATTCCTAATAGTCTAAAACGAAAATTTATCTTAAACCCTCCACATGTCCCAATTAAAAAAAAAAAGCTTTGAATCTTTCACTTGTCACTAGACTCTAAAATTACATAAAAAGTGACATAAGCCTCTCCTAGTCAGTTGCCTTTAAATAAAAACTTCAAATATAGTTCAAGTTGGCCCTTCAACACTAAAAACACGCACAAATTTTTCACTACAACAATGGTCGGTTCCAACGCTTCTTATGTCAGCCTCTAGAACTACAAGTCAACCTCTCTAATTATGACATCCTCTCCACATCAAATAATATTAAAAGGGAAATGTTTTATTTCATTTTTGACAAGGATCTCAAAAAACAAGTGAGAAGCACAATGCAAATGTTCACACCTCATGAACTTACAAGAAGAACGAAGGCATCATTTTAAAGACTTTCGATCCTATAAAAACTCGTTCTTATCGACCTGTTGAGACGAAAAACCTTGCTCCCTTGTTCTCATCCTTGATCGGCTTGTTATTTATTTGTTTGTGATTGATCTCTCAATGACCTTGTCACCTTCAACATTCCATGCGATTCGAACTTCAGGTCAACGCACCTTCTAACAAATTCAGGGCAAATAGAGATGCAAATGTAGACTCCCCCTGACAATTTTTGCGAAGATTGAATCCAATTATTCTCACAAATTTGATTTCATTGCATACTCTTCTTGACCCTGTGAAGAATATTTACAGTTAGTCTTGATATATCTTGTGCGAACCCAGGTACAACTTGCATATCCACTTACTCGGACAGCTGAAGATTACAGTTCGAATCTATATCTCTTATAGCTCTAACCTTAGTACCTGTACAGTTCGACCTAAGCACTCTGGGCTTGTGACTACTATACCTCAGTGCATTGGAAAAGCGAAAATTTTGGATTTGTGGAGAAACATGTGAAGATAAAACATTGAACTTGAGTTGTTAAGGAGAAATATATGACTTCAAGCATCATTTGTTTGCAGAACTATTGAAGGCACTAATTGCAAATCTGTGGAAGTTATGAGCAGACCTACAATATACTTTTCTTGTGAACATGTGACAACATAGCGATCTGAGCCTAATCACTGTGGATAATCTCTTGGACTTGTGAATGATCTAAGGTTGAATGACTTTAAATGCCCAGATTTAAGCAAAGTTTCAGACCAGAATTTTTGACTAGTATCCAGAATCTATGGGTGGATTTGCCAACATTTTTGTGTCAGAAGTTTAAGTCTCTTGTGAAGTAGGGTTCCATAGTATCTTGGAAATCCTTTTGAGCTATTCTTGAAGACCTTATCGAAGACAATTTGAAGATACCTTGTTGGAGCATTGTTGACTTGTTGGAAGACTTCTTAAGTAGTTTATTAGAGACATCTTGAAGATCATTAGTTGAAGCTTGGATCATTGCTCAGAGCATCCTAAAGACTTATTATTAAAGGTCCCTTGAAAGATTGGTTGAGTCACTATTGAAGGCTTATGGACGCATTTTTGGAAACACTTTGTGAAGACGGATCTTGAAGCAACATTGTTGAAGCCATAATGAAGTAGTCATTGAAGAAGCTTGCTTGTGGAAATATGAAAAGTTGTGGAGATACCTTTTGTAGAACATAAAGTTGTCATTGATGAATTATTGAAGATTGATTGAGAGCATTGTTGAAGACATTGGCAAGGCTTGTTGCAGAAGTGTTTGGGAAGCCTTGAAGGATTACTTGTACTCATTAGTGAAGAATTGAAGCGTTGGGTTGGAGCCCTCGAGGTTGGAGCATCATAAAGACTAGGTTGGATCTTGGTTGATTGAAGAATGGAGTCTTCATCTAGGGTTGGAGCCCTAAACTATTATTTTACACGATTTATTGTAAAAAGAGGATTGGAGTCCTCATCATTGACTAATAAAATTATTTATATCATTGTTAATTTTGTTCTAGTTATCTAAGAATCTTAACTGGCATAAAATTAATAATTGTAAACGAAATATTGATTCACCCCCCCTCAATATTTTCAACAATTGGTATCAGTGCTAGTGCCTTCACTAAGAGTGTAACAACTTGAAAGTAGATCATTAGAACACAAATGGAAAAGTCAAGGAAGAAGGCTAGCAAAACTTTTGAAGGTGTCACCTCCTCAGTGGATAATCAAATTAGGAATGTTCCATTGTTCAATGGAAACTTTGAAATATGGAAAGCAAGAATGAAGAATTTCTTGATGGCTCAAGGTTTGAAGTATGGGAATCAGTGGTTATTAGAAGCACAATGGAAGAAGAAGAGTCCAACATAATGCAATAGCAATAAAGGCAATCTTGAGTGGGCTACCAAATCCTATAAAGGCCAAAATAGAGAAATATTCATTAGCAAAAGAGCTCTGGGAAAACCTTCAAGATCTTCATTCAAAAGGACATTTGCTCATAACCTCAAATGATGAAAGCTAAGAGCACAAAGATGATCCATAACGAGAAATGATAGCCAAAAGAAAAGTTGAAGATACCAAGAGCAAGGAAAACCTAAAAGATGAAGAGGATGAAGAAAACCTCAAAGAAGATCTCAAGGCAAAACTTGTAGCTGCCCTAGAAGAGATAAGCAGTATTAAAAAGGAAAATGAGGAGCTCAAGAAGAAAGCACAAGATGGTGACCATGACCTTGAAAAGGCAAGGAAGAAAGTTGACATTTTCAAGCGTCAAGTATAAGAAAGACATAAGGAACTCACCAAGCTTAAGGAGGAATTGCATCAAAACAAGAAAAGACATCATGAAGAAGTCATATCCATGAAAAAACAGTTGGATAAAGCAAATAAAAGGGAAGACATTTTTGTTGATCTAGATTGTCATTGATGTCAATATGGAAATATTCTTGATACTAAATAATGATGTGAAGCCAAGCAACGCAGATCCGCGAAGCAACAAGAGTAATAGACCTAAGAAGGAAAGTGTTGGGTCCCTATAATACTAGTGATTGCCCCATTACTATTGTAGTTATACCCCTTATTTATATTGTTGTGCCCATATTACCCCCATATTGTTATTTTTGTGCCCCATAGAATCCCTCTATTGTTATTTTTGTGGATTTATATTATTATTGTTAGGTCGGATGGATTATATTATGACTCCTTAGACTCCTATATATAGAAAGAGCTTTTGTCATTTGTCTCATCCAAGAATTGTTCATTTATGTAATGTAAAGGAGGTTGCCCCCTCGAAGAGGCTGAATTCTAAGGTGTTGACCTATCTTTTCTATCTTTTCTTGAGCTGATTTCATAACATTTGGTATCAGAGCTTTGGATTCTAGGGTTTCGCTGCTCCAAACAGGTCATCGTGGAATTCTCGCTATAATTTTTTTTCTGCGACGTTTCAGAAGTCGAAAACAAAACCCATTTGAGAAGACATCGCACTAAATCTCGAGTCCGAATTTCAGAGCTTTTTGCGCTATATTTGCGGAGATATGATCTGAGGAAGTTGGTCTTTTTGCAGACTCCTGAATTACATTCCAAATAGGTGACCTGGGGAAAATCGTCATAACGTTTTCTCTGAGCATTGGATTGAAGTTTTGTAATAAGGCAGAGAAAGAGGATGGACTGTAGTTTCTTATATATATTGTTCAGAGCTAAAGGTCGAAACAGTGACTTGTGGCATGTCGTACAAGTTTTCTCTACTGAACTAGTATATAATCAGGTCACTGTGGGAGATTTCGCACAACTCTTCCTTCGAGAATCCAATTTGTATCAGATAGGTGGCATTGGAAAGAGGACACAGAGGGTTACCACAGGTCGCAATTGTAGAATTGGATGTTCTGAAAGTACAGAGATACATCAGAGGCAATATCGAGCTCCTACAGAGATACATCAGAGGCAATTTTAGATTCTTTAAATTTTTGCTTAAGATTGGTTTGAAAATTTATTTTGAAGGAATTCAAAGGGCTAGTAGAGCATTATTATCGGTAACTGATGCCACGAGGAAAGAAAATGCAAGCACCTAGTAAGGAACCTGAAAGCTCTAGCATGACTCATGAAGAAGAGGAAGAAATGCAACATGATATATCAAAATTACAAGACCAAGTGCAAAAGTGTCACTTGCACAAAAAGGAACAGAATCTAAGATGGATGGTTTAAACAAAGGCGTAGAAGCTAAGATGGGTTGTTTAAAGAAAGTTGTAGAAGCTAAGATGAATGACGTGGAACCTAAGATGGACGATTTGAAGATAGATTTGAAGACAAACATGGCAGAATTGAAGATAAATATGAATAAGTTGCTACAAGAAAGGGTCACTAATAGTGAAAGGGTAGTAAAGGAAACTCATGATGAGAACACAAGAAATGTTAATCATGATTCCATAGACTCTATGTTGGATCGAAGACCCACCATATTCCAACAATCGATATGAGGAAGTTTGATGGCAAGGATCCTGCAACATGGATATTACAGATGGAGCAATTTTTCGATCTCAATAATGTGCAAAACACACAAAAGGTACGTATGGAAACTTTATATTTGGAACCAAATCAGTTTGTATGGTATCAATGGCTTGGCTCTCGTAAACAATTTATCACTTGGGCAATTTTTATGGAAGAATTAGCACATTATGAGGATACAAAAAGAAACACTTTTTTTAGCCAATTGATAAGTCTCAAACAAAAGGGTTCAATAATGGAGCACATTGAGGAGTTCCAAAAATTGAACATAAGGGTAAAAGATATTCCAGAGGAGCATAGGATTGATGTGTTCATAGGGTCTTTAAAGGATAATGTCCAACATGATGTTCGCCTTTGGGAACCTGATTCATTAGAGAAGGCATTCAGGTTAGCAAGAAAAATGGAAAGCAAAATTATGGCAACCAGGAAGCATACCACTCACATCTATAAAGACGGAAGTGGTGTTGCCGCTAGTCTTCCACAACTATAAGGTTGACACCACAACAATTGGAAGAAAAAAGAGCAAAAGGGCTTTGTTACAGTTGTGATAGCAAATCACTAAAGGTCATAAGTGTGCTGAGAAGAAATTATTCTACATAGATTGTGAAGAGGAAGAAGAAAAGGAGCAAGATAGGTCAAAAGAAGAGGATATACTCTAGGAACAAAGCCTAGATGAAGAACAAATGAAT
>APFE030028549.1:0-49333 GCA_000404065.3 Pinus taeda
TCATCACATCACTTTCATTTTAATAGGAAATGGCCACCTCTTCCAAACTGGGAGCCTGTATGTTGCAATGTCCACACCAAGGTCCATAGAACTCAAAATGTGCTACAAATAGTCACATCAAAAAATCATTCACATAAGGATGAACTAGCTTTGGAATTTGTGTTGATATAATGGGACATATCACTCACATAATAATAATAGATATGGAAAAACAATTCTAACTAGCTCTGATTCCATTATTATTAAGAGCTTTTAAAGAAAAATATATGAGTGACCAAGAAAAAAATCATTACAATGATCCTAATTCAAGAAACCAAGGATTAAGTTTATGACTCAGCATAGTGGTCCTAAAGATGGTAACAATTGAAACAAATGATGAGCTTGTTCATGCAGAATTCCCTAACATCACACAAAACAAGGGCTTGCACTTCATATTTTCCTAGAGTGATCAATAACTAAACATTATTTAAATTAAGGCTAGAATAGTTACACTTATAACATAAATTTTAGTTTAGCCTTTTTATTAACTAATGTTATGAAAAACAAGAAATGAAATGCAATATTGATGAAATTATCTTTTGAACTTACTACCCAAACACAAACCAATATGTGGGTTCTATGGAATTGATCTTCATAAAAAAACTATAATCGACAAGCTAGTCACATTTAGATTACCTATCCAAGGGAATGGTAGTGTTGGATATATTCCAATATTGTTTTCTATGTAAAAGGAATTTCGTTCAAATTGTCGGACACTTGACGAACTTCGAAATCCAAGGAAAAGTACAACACATAACCCATATCACATAATATTCATTAGATATTGTTTTTTTACTATGTAAAAGGACATTGAGGAATACTTATAAAACATTGAGTAGGTGAGATAAAATATGTTAAGAGAACACAAATTTACTCTAATTAAAGAGAACAAAAAAAAAAAAAAAAAGATCATGGGAACAAATAAATACTATAATTTCACTTGGAAGAGATACGTTAGCCTAATTTATCAATATGATAAGTCACTTTCTTGAAGCATATATGTAATAGAAAATAAACTAAACAGTGGTAGAGAAAACAAAATGTCAAGTTATGGTGGGAGAGGTTTTGAAAAAATGTATATTATGTTTGTCAAGAGAGTGTCCAACCTATTTGATCCAAGGTCCCAAAAGATGGTCCCAAATAGTAGGGAAACCATTGTACTGAAGAAAATCCTCAAAACATAATAGTGTGGATTCCTCCAATATGACCAATTTTCTTCCAAATGCATGGGAGACACTGAACATGGAAGGATTGTGCATATTGTGTTGGAAAAATCAAATCCTACAAGTCAAGAGCAGGGGTGCTTAGCTCTTTAATAAGAACTTAATTCCATCGAAAAGAAGAAAATACATCAGTCAAATAATGCTTAAAAAGAATTGCAGTCTCCTCTTTGTAGCAACTATATTATCAAGCATAGGTAACAAAATTAGAGATGGGAAGTGAAAAAGCTCTTTCTCAAACAATTTCCAACAATTATTTCTAGATATACTCATAAAGCGTTGATTTTCTATAGATTTCAACAAAGTCCACACTGACCCTTTCCTCAATAGCTATGGAAATGACTTATAGTGCCTATGTCACTGGATTTTATCAATCTCTAATATGTGGTATTCCTAGAATAACCTAACCCAACAAAGAATAATTAGAGAAGATCATTATTTTCCACCTGTGATAGATAATGGAAAGCACAATCAATTATTAAATATATTATTGAACACAAATAGAAAATCACCCTTGCCTCAAAATACTTAATGCGTTTATGAGAATAATGACCCAAAATACCTGTGTATATTATTTGGCCACCCCTTTTTAGGAGTAATAGATTCAGTTCAATAAACCAATAAAATTGAAGATTTATAAATTATTAGTTCTATGGAACCCTGCCTTTTTCTATCCCTTTCCGCGCCTTTCCTTTTGTTAAGCCAAGTACAGAAACATAAAAAGGGAATTTCATATTTCATAGATTGATTATGAAAGTTTTTTAGTGGACTTCATCAAAAGCTTCAGAGATATCAATGTTGGGTTGGTGGATGGTAAAAATAATTGTTCAACTTGTATTAATTGTTTTGTGAATATTACGCATAATTATGGTTGTAACATAGGCATCTAGTCTTGAAGATGGCTCATCCATGAAGATTATATAAGGGTTGGAAACTAATTCAATTGTTATGGTAAGTCACTTCCTTTGCTATGTCGAAAGCCTCGTGACTCTGGGGAGCCCTACATGAGCATATCCCAAATGAGTGAGCTCAACAACTTCCATGATTTTTGCCATAAAATTCTAAAGTTATTGTTATAACAAAATATGTGAGAAAATTTTCTTCCATGATTTCATTAAAAAGGAAACATATTCAATATTATGTGCTATATGTAAAGGGAAAATGTATACTAATCATTCTAGTTTTACCATCAACCTCACAAGGAAGACGAAGCCATCCAGAATACCAGAGTGATTCAAAGACTATAAAAATTGGGGAGTGGATATGATTTTGTTCACAATACCCTAATATATGAGAAAATGTTTCTTGTTTCTTTGGGAATCCAGAGATGCTTATATTCCCTTCTATATAGCCTCTCATTATTTTTTCCATCCAAGACATCCATTAGGGTAGTGTTTCCAGCAAATCTAACTCCCATTAAGGCTATGCATACCCCTAGTCTAAAGGATCCACTTACACTACAAAGGAGTCACAACCTCTCTTGAGCCAAGCCTTCACTTTTCATCTCCTATTACAAAACTAATCATTAGTTCACAATATTCCATTGAATAGAACCTTGTTATGTCAAAGTACTACCATATTACAAATTCAATTGAATGACTTGTCGATACACATATCAATGGAATGCCAACATAATAGTTTATATTTTCCAAAGATGTAATTAATATATGGAAGGAAATGATTTGTTAGGAGTTTTATACATTGTTCTAAATTCCCTAATACTAAATTATTGACCAAGGGTCACAGTCTTTGAGTCACTGTGTATTGATTTAGATTCAGAGTTAACTACAAAGTATTTGATTTTCTTTCTAAAATTTTTTACGTAAAGAAGCCTATTTACCCTAATTCTATTTTATTAAATCCTTTTAATAATAATCTAATTGAAACAATCCAACACAGACATTATTGAGCACATCATTATGTTTTCTAAACAATAGAGCTTCAATATGCAAAGAATCACACTCTCTATTAACCTAAAGAACTCAATAGTTAAAGAAATCATACACTAAAATTTAAAGGACTCACTTACCAAATCCTAAAGATTTCACTCACTAACCTTACTTCTTATTGGTCACTATATTCTAGCATATGAGAACTGACTTGTTTAGGAAAAGAAATTGTAACTACAAAGTTCTTTCTATAGGTTACCCTTATAAATTACAGCTTAAAAACTAAACCAAACAAATCATTCTTCGAAACAATAACTTTTCTTGACAATGAGATCCCACTACCACACCTCTTACGAAATTCTTATAAACTAATTACAGAATTAAAATGATGTCAAATAAAAGAAAAATTCAATTAACACACTCTGATGCTAATCAAAGAAGAGAATCATACTCTAATTAAAAACATGAACACTAGAGCTAAATCCCAAGTCACACAGATCTACTAATATTAACTTGATAAGCAAAATGCATACCTCTATTCATTTCCACACCAAGAAATTCAACATAAAAACTCATGAAATTCGAATCTTAAATTAGAAACATTATAATAAAACTTAGGAAATCCTATATTGATGCACGCCAAAATTCAATTCCAATTCAAACCTTCCCTCATTGTATTGTATCTATAATCAAAGGAATGTGCAACTAGATATATCTGAGAATTCATATGCAAATGTGACATTATAACATTTAGAAGCATGCAGAGTATAAGATTAAATTATTTCCAAGGTTTTGTTTGTAAACTAAAATTAACAATGCTTCATAAATGATTTTGTATGGTAGGATTTCATGAAGGAAATAGTGACATGCCAAAATCATTTCACGACAAGACCTTCATTGGCTTATGTCAAATGAGAAATGAGACTTACTTGTGTCATTTCAGATCTATGGTAGCACATTTCACTTGATCAATAATTCTTGATGCAAGATTTCCACTACAAACTAGTTAAACCAACATAGTCCTAAGATCTAAACTAATTATAAGACTCCTTTCTAGAGGTGGTGGGCCCTTGCCCTTCCTAGAGCAAGTTAGATTAACTCAATGAGAATAAAATTTAAAGAACAACCATCATACTCATAGGAAAACTTAACATTGTAGCTGTATTAGATTAAAGTTCAAATTTCAATACAAATGTCACATTGCAATCTCTTCAATAGAGTATTCCTTACAAAATTGATCAATAGTTTTTCATTGCTAGTTGAATACCAAACACATTAGGCCTTAAAAGGAAAACCGATGAAGGCTAAACATAACTAGTTACTCTATACATATAAAAAAATTCTAACATCAAACTATTATTGGCCGTATGATATCCTTCTCGTGATCGATCCTTAGATGGGATGCATCCTATTTTGGAAAACCGCTCTGCATCTTAGGCACGAATATGTTGGTATCTGATAATCCAAGATATCCTATGAATCTTTGACTATTGTATTAGGTATATAATCATGGATATTCATGGAATACCAATGACTTAGTTGAGTACAAAATCACAAAACATGAATTAGGTACAAAATGGTGAACAACGGTTTCGATGATGAGGTGTCTATCTCCATGTGTCTTTATCTAGATGTTGAAATTCTAGCTACCTGTCAGTAGATTTCAAGTCTATGAGTCCAAGTGATACCAAGTTAGAAGAAATCTAATAAGCATGATTTTATGAATCTACCTAAACTTAGTAAAAAACATTAAAAATAATGTTGTGTTTTTACCTCTAGTCACAAAATGTCAGGGTTTTGTGAGTGAAGGTGCAATACAAAAAGGTAAAATGAGAGTAATGTGTAGTTAAAAAGAGTAAAGACAGGGGTGCATATGGATACAAAGGTGGGATGCAACATCCCCCCATGCCAAAGTTAATGCATGCCCTCATGCATCAACAAAAATACAAAACTAGAGGAATCGATAATTCAAATTCCTGTCGCTTTAACTAAAACCTCTAAGGCACAACTAGCTGTTACTAAAGACTTTTGAAAATGTAAGCCCAACTTCTGAACATTATCTTTCCTGGTAGGTTTTAGTCGAGTCAAATTCCAATGGATCAACTATTTGTTCTTCTGCATTAATGCATACTCTTGAGATATCAGAGAAATATTGGTGTCCCGGTATTGATTATTTACATCTCGTACATAACCTTATACTTGTGTGTGTGCTCGCGTTGTTTTGTGTTCCTCTTATGTAGCTTAGCCATAAGTAGCTACTATTTGTTCTTCTACATTAATGCATCCTCTGGAGATATCAGAGAAATATTGGTGTCCCGGTACTGATTATTTGCATCTCATACATAACGAAAGATAACCTTATACTTGTGTACGCGCTTACGTAGTTTCTTTTTCTTCTTCTATAGCTTAGCCACAAGTAGTTGTAGGTCTTCTTCATCAATAGTAGGGGGTGCTTGAACTGGTGCCGTAGACTGTTGGGAAGTGCTCCCACCTCAAACTAGGCCAGTGGTATTTTTATGAGGGTTAGAGCCATGTTTCTTATTACTAGTACTCCCACTAAGCGGGTGTTGAGGTGGGGATCGGTTTGACAAATATTGATCAGTTTCCTATGCAATAGTTTGTTCAAATAGAGGGGCTTTAATTTATTCTTTCCTCCCACCATGCTCTTCAGTCTCTAGGTCATGAGATGGTAGAACATCGAAGGGTTGCATACTTTGGTTATCTGAAATAGGAAACACCTATTTACCCATGCCCCTGGTGTGACGTCGAGTTCAGAGACCAATCGTGTTTTTTGTTGGGGGCTGGGAGGGACTAGTAATTCATTTTAAATCACTTTGAAAGAGATTCCATTTTTGTTTGATGGTAGCTTTGACCTTCTCAACATAAGGTTTAGTGGTTTTGGGAACGGGGCTTTCAGCTTCAGGAAGAGGATCCTTCTCGTTGCCTGCCTATATTTGATTAGCAAGTTCTTCATTATGCCCAGGTTTGTGTTTCCGACCCTTTTTCCCTTTCTGCTTCTTTGCTTTCCTTGACTTTGGGGTTGCTTGCTTATCTGCGGCACAGTAACTTAGCTTTACTTCTTGAGGTTTTTCTGTGAGGTTCCCTTCCACACGAAAGGTAGACTCTGTTGGTGGACTAGGGTCAGGTTTAGAGCTCTGAGAAGTCTCATCCTTTAATCTTGAATGCTTTGACATAGGGATAATGAGTCATTATTGACCCTTAATCTCTGTCTCTTCCCCCGAAAAATTATCAATTAGGAAGTCCTCCTAGGACTTCTGCCTTCTTCTCATCTCTGCTACTATTATCATATTAATCAAATTGTGGTGATATGTGGCAGTTTCTGGGTTTTTACTACCATATTGAGCCCCTTTGGCCATTTTATGCAAAGTTTGATACAAAATTTATGGAAAAGTAATTCCTCTATTCTCAAAGAAGTGTAACAGTAATCTAATGTGATAATGGAAGACAACAACATACCTTCCCTCACATGTAATGAACCTTTGTAATATTGTGACCAATGGGTACCATTTTTCTTCCAAACAACTGTGTAACAATCCTTTAGACCAACTTCATGTCAGGTATGCAGGCTTGAGAAATTTTGTGCATTTAGTTACATCAAAGTGACCTCCTTTGAGGAATAGGTCGCCCGTAGGAGACAACCGTGTCACCTTACTGATGGATCCCTCTATAACTTTAAATTTCAAATTCCCTACTTCCATAGCTTCTCCGTTGAAGCTCTGTGAGAAGGATAAGGTCACTTTATCATTATATCCCTAGAGTTTTCTCAGAAACCCCATACATCCTTTGTCTTTCAGTAATTCCCTACACTGTTCATATTCTAGACTTCTAGAATGCTACACGAAGGTGGGCTGGTGCCTATCACCCCCATGCCTAAATGAAAATAGGTCTCAAGTATTTTTCTTGCTACATAATTAACTATCACAGTCAACTTCTAAATACCCTGAACATAGAAATACCGCACTGATTCTTTGTCCTTATGAAATTTATAGAAGAACCCTTTTCGAAGGCAGGGTTGACGACCTTCCTATGCATGAAATAGTGAATCAGTACCCAACAATGGATGTACATTGAGGGGATGGTTGGAAGGGTGTCGGTGAAGGGAATGAAAATTTGTTTTCACGATGGCCAATGGCTTATCATAATTTTAAATGATAGGGAAATAATCATGGTGAAGGTAAATTAGAGATTGGCCTCTGTCATTATTATTGGGGGGGAAGTGGTGGTAAAGAGAAATTGATTGGCATAGGAAAAGATGGTATGATAATGGTAAGTAGTGAAGATAAATTATAACATAGCTTATAATTATATGTTTCTAATTTAATCTAAGTAAATAAATAATCACATAATTTGTTTCTAACTTATAATGATGTTAGATATCAAATACAAGAATAATCATGTTGATCTTGATTTTAATCAATACATAGCAGTAATTAATAGAAGTTATGAAAGATTATGCCTTGCAATCCATGTTTGTCACTGAATATTTACATTTTTCCCTTTTAAATTTCACATTCCAAAACTTCATAATTTATAACAGTGCCTAGCGAAGTACAAAATCATCTTGAACTGCATTTGAAAACGATGCTTCGTTTCTGGAATATTTTCATACAGATGACTATAAACTTTCTCTTCAAAACATCATGCAGATCCTAAGATATCATCCCATGGATTTTGGCTGTGCTTGAGATGATTTTTTTGTGAGGCATTTGACATTTAGAGAGTTTGAAATGTCACAAAGAAGACTCCAGGGTTTTTCTTTTCTTTAAATATTCCGCTGATCCTGGAAAGGAATAATTATGTACTCAGTGGATCCCTGAACTAATACTATTCCATTTATCTTTTACGAGGCTAGATTAGTTTATTCTTGAATATTTCAATATTAGAGAGTCTAAAATGTTCGAAGAAGACTCCAAAAGATCCTTTTCCATCATTCCTCTTTCAAGTCTAGTTAAAGGAAAAAACATACCCAAGACAGATTTCTCCTTTATTCTACATGAGCTCTCAGGAGAACACCCATAAATATGGAAAATATGTCAACTCACTATTTATTTATACTATATAAAATTATATACAAAAATATAAAAATAAAAGCAGTTTGAAGGGTTGATAGAAGCTCAATCCTTTCCTTGAACTAATTCCATCTTTGGTTCTTGCATCACTTGCCATAAAAATTCCTAGCAAGAAAGTGGTCAGTGGTATAACTTGAGTTGATGGCCATTCACCATGAATGAGGTATGATCAAAGTCAATAGTTTTGATTCAGATAAATCCATTATCGAAGACTTCTTCCATTTCATAGGGTACTAACCACCTAGTTGAAAATTTCCCTTTAAAGTGTTTGAATTTACTGTCATAAAGCACCGCCTAGTCTGCAGGGTGAAAGAGCTTTTTCTTGATAAATTTATCATGTCATCGAGCCCTATGATCCTATACTAGCATAGTTCATTGGAATGAATCATGTATGATCTAATCCAACTCATTCAACTACACCATTATTTTCTCTTGAGCCTCATTTAAATTCATTCCTAATTGAGTGGCAGTTTCAAATGTTTTTACCTGAAATTCGATAAGAATCAGCACTTGTTTTATCTACACTAATTCATAAGGAGTGTTCCCTATCACATTCCTCCATGTGATACAATAAGCCCATGTTATAAAATTATATATTACGGAGCAATGGAACACATAAAATATTGCAGAAATATAAACACAGAAAACGCATAAAACAAGAGAGACACAGATATACGTGGTTCATCCAGTTTGGACTACATCCATGGAGAAACAACCAGTCTTATTTTATTATATTATCCAGCAAACTGGAGAGATACAACCTACAGTAGATTTGTTGTAACACCCTCTTCGCTCTCAATCTCCTCTCTTCCTCACTCAGAATACAGATATTCATAGACCAAATACAATTCCCTCATATATAGTGAGGGGTTGTCTTCTAGGGCAAAGAAACCTAAACTAAACATAATTTCTACCTTCAGATCATTCGCCTAATGAATGGCTCAGATTGACTAGAAATTACTAGACTTACAAGGCAATTTTGCATCTATTTTTAGCTTTGGGGGCATTACCCATGAACCCCCGCCAGGGGACCACTGGTCGCCAAACACCCCAGCCTAGGCGGATCGGCCCCCCTCGAACCCTCGTGTGGGGGACAAGTCCTCCCTCGCATGGAGGGGTGTACAATCTTCCTAGAGTGTGCATCTAGATGAGACCTTTGAAACAAAAGATAATCGTGCTCCACACCCAACAATCTCCCTCTTGGAGACTGATTATAGCAACTCCACCATTGCTTCATTTGCTAGACAATGACTCCTCTTTGGACCTAGCTGTTTCTCATCTTCTTCGTCATACTTGAAGACCAATTGAAACTGAGCAGATTCTCAAATTCTGCCTACTTACAACCTTTGTTAACATATCTACAGGATTCTAGCTAGTTTGTATCTTTTCCAGCTTCAACTATCCATCTTCCAATGCTAACCGTATGAAATGGTACATGAGTTGTATATGCTTAGTGTTGGAATGAAATGCAGAGTTGTTTGCAAGATGTATGGCACTCTGATTATCACTGTATAACCTGCCCAACTCCTGCTTCTTACCCAATTCATCCAAAAACCTTTGTAACCAAATCATTCTTTACTAGCCTCTATAGCAGCAAGATACTCTGCTTCGATTGTTGAGAGTGCAATAACACTTTACAGTTTTGAGACCCAACTAACAGCGATTCCACCTACAGTAAACATATACCCAGTTGTGCTCCTCCTGTTATCTCTATCACCTTCCATATCTACATCAACATATCCCCGTAGAGCAATGTTTGAACCACCAAAGCATAATGCTTGATTTGTGGTACCTCTCAAATACCTGAGAATCCACTTCATCGCCATCCAATGTTCTTTTCCTAGATTGTTCATGTACCTGCTTACAACTCCCACTGTATGTGCAATATCAAGCCTTGTGCAGACCATTGCATACATTAAGCATCCAACTGCTGATGCCTATGGAACTTTAGACATATGAGCCATTTCTTCTCGAGTCTTGGGGCACACCTCCTTACTTAATTTGAAATGGTTTGCCAAAGGTATACTAACTGGTTTTTCATTTTTCATATTAAACCTTTTCAACACCTTTTCTATGTACTCACTTTAAAACAATGTTAATTTGTGATTCTTCCTGTCTCTAGTTATTCTCATACGAAGGATTTGTTTTGCAACACCCAAATCCTTCATTGGAAATGAGTTTGCCAATTTTATTTTGAGCAGATTTATCTCCTGCATGTTAGAACCTACAACAAGCATGTCGTCTACATACAATAACAATATAATATAGCTTCCATCATTTTTTCTTTTGAGATAAACACAATGATCAAAGTGACATCTAGTATAACCTTCTTTAGACATAAACCTGTCAAATTTTAGATACCACTACCTTGGAGGTTGTTTTATGCCATACAAGCTCTTCTTCAACCCGCACACTAGTCTTTTCTTCCCTTTTACCTCATATCCTTGTGGCTGCTACATATATATCTCTTCCTCCAAATCCCCATGGAGAAAGGTTGTCTTTACATCTAAGTTCTCAAGATGCAAATCTTCAGCGGCTACTAGACATAGAATAGTTCTGGTTGAAGTCATTTTCACAATGGGAGAAAATATTTCATCAAAGTCTATACCCTTTTCCTGTGCAAACCCTTTCACCACAAGTCTAGCTTTATAACGTTTTCTACCTACATCTTCTTCCTTCAACTTGTAAACCCATTTATTTTGCAATGTTGTTTTACCTACAGGCAACCTGACTAAGTCCCAAGTCTGGTTATGTGCTAAGGGGTCCATCTCTTCTTTCATTGCTTGCTCCCACTTCTTCCTGGTTCCTACCTGCTGTTTCCGAGAAAAGTAGTGTCTTTTCAATCTACTAGTCCCACTAAGATGGCCAGCTATCTTAGAAACAAACAATTCAAAGCGCTTCAAGATTTCCTTTATGTATGATAGATAAGAGAGAAGCAAAGAGGACCAACCTGTATCTTTTGCTTGGCTCCTCGCTTTTTTCCTCTCTCCCTTGATAGAGCTCGCAACTCTTCTCCCACTTGTCCCACTTTAGAGAATACCTGTAGAGGAAAAGCAACAAAACACTATCAAAGCATCTCGATCTATGATATCATAAACAATGTAGAATCAGAAATACATTAACCATACAATTGCATGCACAAATAACAAGATTCACAAATACATTATTATATGGAGGAAAACTCAAAGAACTTTACTGATAGTAGAAATAGAAGAGAGGATTACAACCCAGCTGTCTGATCCAGCATCATCGTCCTGGAATGAAAGCCCTCTTCACCTCATGAAAAGAAGGATCACCCAACAATACAATGTTTCTTCTCAAAGAGAAACCAACAACACTTCCTTACAAATTACAAAATTCCAACCTCCAGGTCTGTCAGATGAGGGATCCATTTATAGATATTTGTAGAGGGGTGAGTCAACTTCTAGGTTTTTGATTAGTGTCATTTCACTGATAGTTCTTGGTTCCACTAGGAGATTTCATGATCTCTTACTCATCCCTGGGCGAATTTAGAGAGGCAAGTGTCATATCAGAAGTTTCTAGAAGATTCTCTGGGTTTCCACTTAGAAAACTGTCTCTGCCATTTGTATACTCTGACCCATCGCACCCCAGAGAAGGCTCTTTCAGTATGCATCGCTCCTAGCTAGTGTAGCAGTTAGTATGCATCACACCCTAAGCTGGAGCAGTCTCTATGGTCCATTTTTGGCCAAATTTAAGTGATTTTTCAGGTGGATCTTTTGGGAAATGATGTAATCAGTTGACCATGATTCTTTAGGGTGTGAAACAACACTTTTAGGTGTTTAAGAGTCCTTGGTTTATCGACTTATGTGATTAGGGTTGCAGTGCCCAAATATGTCTATAACAGTTTCCCCCTAAAGCATGAGGTCGTAAATCTTCTGATGTTGGGTGAAATGCTTTATCATGAGGATTCGAGGTATTCGAACTGGAAGGTGACCTGTATAAAATACAATACAATACATCATCTTGATATTATTTTCATCATCTAGCTGAGGCGGGCATTCCCATGCTTAGCTTTATAAATTCATTTTCATGTACATAGGATAGATAATCATCTGTTGTTGCACACTGGTGATTCTTGTAGAGCCACCATCCCTTAGCTTGGATGATCATCTCTGCAGCTACTGTGTACATTTGATGTCTTTATCTTCCTAAATATATCGCAGCCCAGATGGATGAAACTAGATCCAGGGTCTTCAAACTCGTTCAATTTTCACCTAATGTACAAGTCGATCGATGTGAAAATATGTTATGAAGTCAAACATGGAAAGACATTGCCTGATTACTAGCTAATGACGTAAGTTGTCAACAGGCGTGAGAGGAATCACCAATAATGATAATGACCATCAAGGTACTGTAGTACAATTCATGTGGTGTAAATATAGAATTTGGTGTCGAACACCACACAAAATCTTTCGGTTGAAAGCCATTGATGTAAACCTGTCGCCGGAAGTGAGAAACTTGCCATTGAGGCATGGAAGCTTCAAAGTACTGAAAGGGTTGTTCCTAAGTCAAGTTCTGGGATAATGAGCTGATGTCAACAAGAGGCAACCCATCATTGGAGGGCCTTAATGAGTCCCACATCTATGACACGAAATGAAGCAAATGATTTTCTGGAGGTGAAAACGATCTGATGATACAAGGTTCAGGAATGGCGGTCATCAAAAATGGAGGATGAAGGTATTGCAGTGGATGAGGCGTTAGTTGGGTGAAGAATTCTCTGAATGACTTCTCTTGAACATATCGGCAACACTGAGACGGATTGGTAGCGTTAACCCCAAAAATGGATGGTACAAAGGACCAATGGTGATGTGACCGATGAAAGGAATAACCCAACTCGACTCAATCATGGTGATGGAGTGAAAGTGCCATGTTCAAGAGCGACCTGCTACCAATGATGTTCTTCAAGTTTTCTTCCCTTTTCTGCCCAGTCATTGCTGACCAGTACCTCTTTATTTTTCTCAAGCTTGAGGAGGATAACATATGCTTGTTCTATAATTTTACCTTCGAGCAAATTTGTCGCTATGTTTTAGTGAGCCCAACGATAGTGAAACTTGCTCTTGTTCGGATGGATAAGTTTATCGCTATTTTTTTAACGAGTTTAACGACAAATATAACTCGGTCCTTTTCATGTTTAGATAGTTTGAAAAGGGATGGAAAGTAAACTCCAGTAGTCCATTTTCATGGCATAATCCCTTATGTCCAAAAAGGTATAGAATAATACAAAAGGGTTGACTTTTCGATTGCTTTAGCGAGCCGAATAAGACAAGCGCTTGATATATTTGTGGAATGATCCCTCAGGTCCAAAAAGATTAAAATGTAGAGGAGGGATGGCACTTCCCCTTACATTAACGAGCTGGAAAGGCTAGTAGCTCAACAATCTTTTCATATTTTACGAGTATAAAAAGAGCTTAAAAGAGACTCATTTTTGAGGAAGGAGTGATGTTTTCGGGTAGCAACTGGTTCCAGGTAAGCTTGGAACTTCTCAAACATGACAGTGTAACGAGGGTGGCTACTAGAATCACTCGTCATAGCTATTCCTCAAAAGGGTAAACAATCAAGTGGAAGCATATGATCGGCCAAAAGAATAGAGGTGACAGTAAGAACACAACCAAGGCTCAAAAGGCTGATAGCAAGGCAATCACAAAGGTTATTCGTCGAGGGTGGATTCATTTCTTAATGAGCTTGAATTAGAAGAAACTATGCTCAGTAGTGGGTTTATTTTTTAATGACCTTGAACCCTGTGGAAACATTGCTCATGCTAGTCATTTTAAAGATGTCTCTTATTAGTAGGTTCATTTTTTAGTGAGCTTGCCCCATGTGAAACTTTCCTCATTGCCTTTTTATGCAGGCTAGAAATGACCAAACTACAGAACTAACTACACTAATATTTAATGAACCACTGAGGTTAGGTACAATAGTTTTGTCTTTCATCTAGATAAAACATTTCCTTCGCTTTGCTTGCGCACCACCGACAAAGGTGAATGTTGGATTAGACCAATCACCTAACCTAAGGAGTTGTTACTAAGAGTTAATCTAAAACACTACAAGGTTAGAACTAAATTGGTTTCTTTTCACTTGCATAAAAAAGGTTTGCATGCCCCCAAGTGTTGAGAAAATGAGAATTTCCAGGTTAACTTATGGAAGTTCCCACATTTAGGCAGGATTATTTTGTCTGCAGAGCAAACAAAACACTTCCTTGGTTCTGTCCATCAAAATAGACAAACGTGAATGGTGTGAGCTTCCAATCTCATATCGTACGAGGAGATAAATGTTTAAGGCTGATCCCATATCCTACATGGAGACGGAATTTCAGACTAGTCATATAACCTACAAGGAAATTTGTTTTCTTTCAGCTGGGTTCGCCTGCCAAAGCATACCAGGGTGCATGCCCCCTTAGCTTCGTTACATTTACCAAATTACTGGCGGTAATTAAGTGGATGAACTGGAGGTTGGAGAGACATTCTTGATGCCAAGAGACCATTTAGGGATGGTGTTTGACTTGTAGCTGTGTTCGAACCGGGAAATGAAAGCTGGTCAACAAGTTACACCATTCTGCCTTCATGCGGGAAACACATCACTCAAAAGAGTGTGGAAACAATAGCTCCCGTGTTGTAAACATAGTCATGCCCAAGGAGTAGATTGTAATCTAGTGGCCCTTGGACTACCATCACGTTCAAGTGAACGACTTTCCTTCTCAAGGTTATAGGTAACTTTGGAAGAATCCCTAATGGTGCACTGGTTCCTTTGTTGAAGCCTGACAAATTTTGATTCTTAGGCAAAAGCGATGGCGAGCCAAGCACTTTCCATGCAGTTGAGGAAAGGATACTCATGGAAGCCCCTTCATCTATGATAGTGCCAGACATGATCATTTTGTAAACTTGTACTATGATTCGGAATGGTACATTAGATGGAAGGTGGGGACCCGCCAGTAGATTCCAATCGAAGGAAACGACTTGATTGCTTGTAGGGGGGACCGAATAAACAGCTGGATGAATCTCTCGAAATGGGGAACTTCCCTCCTGTTGTAGACGAATGAGTAGATTTCCCCCATGTTCATCAAACTCTGTGTTAACAAAAATAATTTCAATGGCATCATTATCATTCTCTTTGGAAATTGTATCATCTGAAGGTGGACCTTCTGAAGGCAAGACTGGGTCAGCTGCCGTCTCAACCTGTTGGCTTTGGTTTGGTATGGACTTAGAGGGTTTATCTTCAATGATAGCCATTTACACCGACAACTGAGGTATGTCAGTTAGATTTTCAACTAATGATGGACTTGGCAAGAGTTTCTTGTATCCACGCGGAAGTCTCTGCGATGAAGTAGGACGGTTATCCAAGATACTTTTGGCTTCATCCAGAAAGGGACAACAGTGAAGGGCATGATCACCTTCACACAATCTACAAGGAAATCTGAACATTCATTTTTGTCCATTGACTTCATTTTCACTAGTCGACGGTGTGTTCTCAGCATGATCGACAGAGGTTGATGACAGAAGATGGTGCAAGCGGGGAGACTAGTCTCTCAACATCCGCGGAATGCAAGTACAATCTCAATGAAAGTGGTTTCCTTTGCAAATTATGCATAGAGATTTGGGTTTGGAAGGTTCGGTGTGCGGATTTTTGTCAGATGATGCATGGTTGCCCCCATGCTTGATTGACTTCTTCTTCTTCTTCTCCTTACCTTTCTTCTTCTTCTCAGTTACATGGTTTTTAGTATCACTAGTTTCACCAAGAGAAGAGGAAGAAGGAGAGGGAGAAACAAAAGAAGTAGAAGGTGATGGGGAAACTCCAGTATCATTTGGTTGCTGATTTGATTGCTGAGGAATTATGGTGTTTTGAACGACATAGGTTGAGAATAGCCATACCAGCAAGCCAATTCTGATTCCTAGAAGGGACAATGTAGCCATATATGGAGCACCAATATCTCCCCAAGAAGAGAAAGGACTAGGATTCCCCCCACAAGGGGAAATCCTTGATTGGTTGGCTCCATTACCTCAACCTAAGATCAAGGAAGGAACATGGATGTTATTCCAAATTAGATAAATTTTATGACGCTTTGACACAACTTTGGTTTTCCAATTTTTAAGAGTCGAGAAAAAGGTAAAGATGACTCTAGTCGCCTTCGATTTTTAATGAGCCTAAAATGACAAGTGCCCAGATGGTCCTTTTCTTTTAAGGATTCGAAAAGGACCGAAAGTGACTACTCTGGAAATTGAGATAGAGGGATTACCAAACCAATCGCAAAATTGCAATATACATCTTGGTGGTAAATTAAAGAGAAATTACCAAGGATTTTATGTACAACAGTCAATGTTCCCGAATGCTATGTTCAGTGCATTGTGATCGATAAGGCAGCAAACACAGCTTCCTAAGTATAAACGATATTAGCCTATTGTGGTCTCCCAATATATACTCGATGGTACGTGGAGTACAAGTATGTACTGGTACTTGTCGTATCAAATAGGAGGAATCACCCAACCTTCAATGAAAACGATAGTTACTAGGTTTTACGATGCCAGAATGTGTCTCTAGCCTAGACCTCTAGATCTTGTGCGTTAGGTTCCAAAGCATTTTTATGTTAATTGAGGTTTATTTTAGAGTTGATCTTTTTAGAAGTTTGTCTTTCAAGGTTCACCGCATGATGTAGATATAAAATTCCTAAATGTGTAATCTAAAATGATAAACAGTCATTGTTTTCTTTTAGTAATGAAAATCCTAGCTCCTAAGGAAAGAAGAGTACGATTCTTTCAACAGAAAACGGAGAGCGCACACTAAATGAACTTTTCCTAAATCATTTTCCGCATGCAGTCTAAAATACAAATGCACATGCATGTATTTGTTTTTCTGTTTCCTTAATGTTAGAATGCCAAAAAAGGAAAACTAAGTACAGACCTGAACTACTTCTTCAAAGCAATACTTCAACAATTTCTTTCAAAATGAAAGGAAGAATAAGGCAACACTTTCAATTTCGAATGGAAAATTGCTCTCGATGCTTCAAATATTGACAATTAAAATCAAATATAATGGTAAAAGTACAATTGACTATCTAGAAGAGGAAGACTTTATGACACTCTTCTTTTCGACCCAAAATGACAGTTACGACACTTCTTTTCATAAAAAAATGACAGTTTGATTAAGCTACTTTTGACAAAGGAGGACTGTAAATGATGAAAACTACATAAAAAAAATTCACAAATCTTCATCAATGGATGCTGAATAATGTAAATGAAGATGGCTTCAACAATGATATACTGATGATAAGTAGCAAAACTACTAAATAGAGTTGAAAACAAGGAGGAAAAAACTAAATTCTAGAGAGAGAAACAATATCATTCAGTCATCACACCTATCTTTAAGGGAAATAGGGATGAATCTCACCTGCAACACATGTGAGGTGCGATGCATCTAGGCTACCAGTTAGAGACAATACAATGGACCAGGGAATGAAACTGAGCTTGGTTTTTGCTCAAAATTTGCAACTAAGTTCAGTGATTTAGGCTGAGCTATGATAGACAGTAAAATCAAAGTATAGGGGTATGATCTTATGAGGTTATTGAGCTACCACAAGGGCACTTAGGATGTTTGCAAGTCAGAAGTTCAGTTCATAAACCAACTTGGAGATTGACTAAAGCAGCATTGATCTACTTTGCACTTGCACAACAAGGGTAGTTCGAAGGCTAGCCGGCATAAATTTAGGCTCCATCTATAGTTTATAAAGCAAACAATAGTTACAAATAAACAAACTATTCACTCCCCAGTGGTGTCGCCATTTTGTTTCTTTTCGATCTGCTAGTCCCACTAAGATAGGTGCTATCTTAGAAACAAACAATTCAAAGCGCTTCAAGATTTCATTTATGTATGATAGATAAGAGAGAAGCAAAGAGGACCAACCTATATCTTCCACTTGGCTCCTTGCTTGTTTCCTCTCTCCCTTGATAGAGCTTGCCACTCTTCTCCCACTTGTCCCACTTTAGAGAATACCTATAGAGACAAAGAACCAAAACACTATGAAAGCATCTCAATCTATGATATCATAAACAATGTAGAATCAAAAATAAATTAATCATACAATTGGATCCACAAATAACAAGATTCACAAATACACGATTATATCGAGGAAAACTCAAAAAACTTTATTGATAGTAGAAATAGAAGAGAGGATTACAAACCAGTTGTCTCATCCAGCACCATCCTCCTAATGAGCCCCAGAAATGGGTAATTATATGGGCTCATTTAGCCTCCTAATTCATCTTAATCAACCATTCTCATTAGTTTATTGCATGCTTTTGTTTATATTTATGCTAATAGAGTGAATTGGGTTAGTCATTATGCCAAAAAGTCTAATGTGTGCTTTATGCAGATTTTTGGTCAATTTTGAGACAAAATCAAAGGTTTAATGAGCACCTGGCAGCCAAATTCGTGGAAGAACAAGTGAGAGGATTTGTAGGAAGGTGTCCCCTTCATTTATGAGCCCTTACCTTGAATTTTCCATCAAGAACTCGGAGCACAAGGGACAGCCAAGCAAGTCAAGTAGGACTGCTGTTATCTTCAGTTCCAAGAAGCCAAGTTCCTTGATTTTAGGAGGACTATTGGAGGTCCCCATTTGTATAAATAAGAAGGCTTAGGGCCTCAGTCAGATGTTAGTTACATTTTAGTCAGGAGGTTAGTCATTTTGTTAGTCTATTTTCGCACTTTAGTGTAGCTTTGTATCAGCACATTTCGAGCTTTTTCTTGTAGACAGTTTTTGGGATGTAACTATTATTTTTTGATCAATAAAGATGAATCCAGCTTTGCACCAGCTCTGATCTTTCTTAGGAGGTTGTAACTCTTGGGGTTAGGCCCAACCCAAGCACCAGTACCTCCTTTGTGTACTTTTATGTGCCTTTGCTGCATTCATAGAATAATTTCTGTTATTTAGGTTAAAATCTTGCTTTGTTACTTAGGTTGTTTTTGATGATTGAGATAGTTTTTCATGCTTTAGGTTGATTTTATAGTTTGGTAATAGAAAAGATCTACAAAATGGCTATCAAGCAATCCTTGATCTCATCTCTCCCTCCTTGGGACTGTGAGCTGAAACCAAGGCATACTTGTTGCCACAAAAACACTGTTTTTGCCTTTCCATGCAATTGCTAGTGTTAGATTTTTGGTTGGGAAAAGTTGCTACCAGTCGTACTTGCATGTTTAGATCTGTTATTGCTTAGTTTCCATAGTTATCTTGCATGATTCCTTGTCTATAAACTTCTGTTCATCATGTTTCTGCTTTTTAGTTCAGATTTGATCAAAATAGATAGATCTCTGGTTTTTCTAGTCTTTGTTCGATCAGTTTTGGAAAATAGTGTGCAAAGCACCTGTAATACATTCTCACCTATCCTGCCTCCATCATCCAACCTACTCCAGCCCCTAATCCAAGATTCCTTCCCTTCATTTGCCACACTTTTCCAATTTACCCTAATTTCTACATTATCGTGCAGCATTGCTCCCTGCATCATTGAACAAATCCAACCACCTTGATCACTCCTTAGCCTCATTTACCAATTCCTAGACCCCTTAACATCCTTATCCAACCTTCATTTCCACTTTTCCACCATTTTTCCACCATTAGCCCTCTAAAATCCTCTTTCGGCTCTTCCTGTAGAACATCCTGTAGAACCCCTGCAGACTTCCTGTAGAAGTTCACGTCAGTAGTTTTTCTAGATCTGATCACTGTAAAACTCTCTCGAAGGGTGCTAGGGACCCCTTTGGCCCTCTTCTCACCTTCCCAACCTCCTGCAAGTGCCCACTCCATTTCCTTTCGCCAATCAACCTCTGCACAGTCATAAATCGTTAAAGCACATGCATAATAATTCTGCAAAATTACTCAAAAATACAAAAAGATGTTTCTTTCCATATTTTCCTTCAAAAGTAGCTTATTCACATGCATTTTACCTTTCCAAGCGTCAATTGAATCCATTTCCTTAGTTTTCATCTCTCTTCTTGCACTAGTAGGCTTAGTCTGTAAAACTAGGGTTTGCTAGGATTTGCATTTCCTTTCAATTTTCTGCTTCTTTCTGCAAGTAGACTAGCCTCTTTTGAGTTAGATTTCATCCATCATAGTTAAAAGCTTCTTTTAAGAACTCATAAAAGTTGGCTTAAGCTCCTAGAAAACTTGTTCCAACTGATCAAGTGACAGCCTGCAGTAAGAGCTAGTATTTGTGCATATAACACCGTCGCTTCCAAGTTTGTTACAAACAACCAGGTTGATAAAAGTAAGGAAGGGAGCGCTAGGAGTTGCAACATTATTGCTACAACACTAGGGCCCACCACATTTTTGGCATTGTTTCCTAGGAAGTGTCAGAGTATTTGTGGCTGCTGCTTTTCTTCTATTTTCTACTACAACCTTCTGCTAAGTAGTTTATTTCAGCAAGAGTAGAGTAGTTGTTTCATTTCCATTCTGCAATTTCATTTCTGCAAAAGTAGATTAGACATTTTCTGCTTTCCTAGACTAGCATTTCAATTCTGCAAGCATAAATTAGCATTCCAATTCTGAAATTTCAATTCTGCAAGCGTAGATTAGCATTTCAATTCTGCAATTTCAATTTTGCAAGTGTAGCTTAGCATTTCATTTCTGCAATTTCATTTCAGTAGCATAGATTAGTCATTTCCTACTTTCATTTCCATTCTTCATTTTCATTTCAACAAGATAGATTTTAGTTAGTTGCAGTTCAATCTATTTTTGTTTTGTAGGTACAAGTAGAAAGAAACAAAAATCAACCAAACGTATTTTCTTTCATGCCTTATAGGAGTAGAGATAATTGAGAAAAAATTTTGCACAACACCCCCATTGCTTCACACAACCAACCTTCTCTCTTCTACGATGGTTGTGATTAAGAAGAACCCTTAAGTGGACAGCAAGACATATTTGAAGAACCTCTAGGGGACAAGAAGAGGAAAACATTCCTTTGGAGCAAATGGCTGAAAATAGAAATGTTGGGAGCAATACCTTTTCTTCCAACTCATCCCTCTATGCTGGAAAAGGTCAATGTGAAAATATGCTGGAAGATTTCAAAAACGATATGAGGCAGTTTTTTGCCATGCAATTAGATACTTTGTGGATCCAAAGGAATTAAGATGAAGCCGAGAGGGCTTTGGCCATCTTTTGTCCCAGGTGCACTAGAAAGCATCGTAGGAACGAATGTCCATTTCACTCCATAGAAGTGTGTTTTGTCCGTGAAAATGACCATCCTATGAATCAGTGCCCTTCCTTGACCAGAATTAAAGTTACATATCAAAGGGTCAAAGGAGCCACTGAACCACTCTATTTCATGAACCAAAGGAGGCCACATGGACCCAGAACTTACGAGGCGGGAATGCAAGGGACATCCCAGACCTATTATAACCCCTATCAAGCCACTTCCATGCATTCTTGAGGTCCCCTTGCTCATCCTTCCTAGTTCACGCCCCCTCCTTGGTCATATCCTCCTCAATATCATGCTCAACCAGCTATTCATTCATTCCACTCCTATGCTCAGCCACAGCCTCAGTGGAATGCATCTCATTAGGGGTGGAGGCTCTAGTACAACTCTCCTCCTTCTCCTTTGCCTCCACCACCTACTCAACCGCAACCATCACGTCCTGCTCCACTAAGGCAGCCCCAAGTGCCAGCTCAACCGAATCCGAACCCAAATAATAGGGAGGCTCAGCAAGTATATAGTGGGGAACCACTTGCCCAACCACAACCCCATCCACATCCATCTCAAATATACACCCCCACTCAACTATCCATACCACCATTTCCAAATCCGCACGTTGGAGTAGCTCAACCCAATTACAATGCTAAGGCACAACATTTCCAAACAACTCCTTTTGACCTCAATGATATTCACCATAGCTCAAGAAGAGTATTGCAAGGAATAGATTATATTGATATCATTGAAGGACCACATCCAACAGAAGAAGATGTAAAAGAGAAGAGCAAAGAACCATGGGCTGCACTTGATAAAAATAAGACAACAGAATCAGAGATAGAGAGAGCTCCCTCATGGTTACCATCAAATCCTCCCTATATTCAAGAGAAAAAAAAACAAAAAGAGGAAGATGTGAAGGTAATGGTAGAAGGTGACATGAAGAATGATCCAGATCAGCAAAAGGAACAAGGATATCAGAACTATATTGAGATATGGTTCTAGATGGTCACTAAGTTGCAGCAGTACTCTCTTCCTCAACTATGTTTGATCCCGTCAAGGTCAAATCATTTGGTGTCTGAAATCTGGATACCTAACAAAGCATGCATTTTAAGCCTCCACATCATTTTGTCTTTAATCTTGATGTGCACATGGCTCCATTGGAAGTATTCTTATAATTGAAAATGATTTTGTTTTTCAAGTAGGGTAGGGTAGGAAAAAAGAGAAAAGAAAAAAGAAAAAATGAAAATAAGAGGAAAATAAAAATATAAGGTGAAAACCTCCTTGGAGGTGCCTCAGATTGGCTCATTGATTGAAAACCTCCATGAGGCGGTCAATGGGTTGGAAAGAAGAGAAAAGAAAAAGAGAATAAGATCATTGGGTGAAAATTTCCCTTGGAGGCACCTAGGGCAGACAATTAGGGTGAAAACCTCCATGAGGCACCCTAGTTGTTTTCAAAAAAAGAGAAAAAAAAAAGAAGAAAAGAGAAAAATAAAAATAAACCTAATTTCTGTTGAATAATTGCAGGTTGCAGGAAGGACATTACAGGTTAGGAGGAACGCACAAAACAAATACAAAGGTCAACACTAGGCTGCAAACATCCGTCACAATCCATTCCTCCATGACCACTACCCTTTCCTAAGATTTGTTCTCATTCGCACTGAGATTTCACCTTCTACGGGAAGTTCTGTATCTTCTACAGGAAGATCCTGTAGAGCCTACAAAGAAGCCAAGATCGATCTCCGAGGAGGACCCAAAGGTTGGGAACCTATCCATGAGGCCTGTAAACATCCTTGCCTCCATCCATTGCCATATGTCACCTTTTTCCATCTCCGTACACCTCCATTGCACTCATTTTTTTATGTTCTTGCCTAGTCACACACAGAAATCTTGTTTTCTTCATACTGCTAGCAAAAATTCTTTAATGACAAATCAAACAGTAGTTTTTCACTCACCATACCTATTACCCTCTGTCTAGATTCCTCATCAGTCGAGACCCAAGTCTGCATTACTCATTTTTCCTTACTACTCAAAAAATGCAGAATGCTCTGATACAAAAGTACACAGAGCAGAAATTTGTTTTTTCCCTAAATTGAAAACCATGCATCCCGTTAAAAAACCATTTTATGGGGAGTTGTATAGGGATGATGGCAACATGCCCAAGCAATTTTAGCCAATTCTAGTGTACTATTTCCAAGAAATCAGCCCCCATCACCTTCATCCATTTTAGCATTTTCTCGATATCCATGCATCCATTTCAAAACTTGTTTCATGGGGAGATGCATATGGGTGATAGTAACGTCCCCAAGCAATTTCAGCCAATCCCAATGCATAGTTTCTGAGAAATTGACCTCGGCCACCTTCAGCCATTTTCAGTTCTTCTCGAAATCCGTTCATCCATTGACCACAATTTTGCTATGAGAGGTGCATAACGATGATAGAAACATGCTCAAAAAATTTCAGGTCAATCCGATCTATCGTTTGGGAGCTATGGACAAAAAATGTCATTGTCCTGCAAAAATCTAGCATCAGCAGCATGAGGGTGCAAATTTGAAGGTGGAAGCAAACTCCTGTAGCTTAGATCCAGCCAGAGGATACCTGCACAAGAAAACAGACAGTCAAATTCTGGGTGACTACAGTTTTCAAATAGGGGAATTACTGTCGTTTGATGTTGTAAGGAGCACATGAAAAATTCCTTCTTGGGTTTAGAAAAAACCAAATTCAGCTCTCCTCTGTTTCAGTGATTGACTGTTTTTTCCACCTGAGCATTTTCTTTGTTAGTTAAAACACAAACTCAACACCATGCCAACTGAAGAAATTGAGAAGAACATTGATGAGGGAGCACAAGACATTCAAGAAGAGGGCAAAACATAGGAAAAGCAGAAGGAAAAAAAGGAATTTGACAAGACAGATGAGCCTAAGACAGAAAAGGACAAAACAAGAAAAGCAGAGAAGGGAAAAAGGACAAAGATTAGCAAGAAAAAGGCCAAGAAAGCCTAAAACAAGGCTGCCACATCCAAGGCAGGCACCCAACAAGAGAAAGAAAAGACACACCCTCAGATATCAGTGACACAAGAAGAAATAGTGGACATAGAGATTTCTACAGGAAGTGAAGGAAAATAACAGCAGAAAGAGAAATCCCCTGAAATGTGGGCAAGGGAAGTAGTATCTATTCTTGCTACATTAAGCACACCTACAAAACAAAAAGGAAAAAGAAAAAGGGAGGCCTCCATGTATTTCAAGGCCAGGAAAAGCACAAGAATTCAAACAAGCAGAATAGGAAGAGCAGTGGGAGGACATGGACAAGAAGGCAGAATTTTTTGGCACACATGAGTAGAGAACATCAGAAGCTTGGGATGATAAGGAGGCCACCAGAGCCATCAAGAATGAAGAGATAGATTAGTTGCTTAGAGGATGAGCAACACTTTCAGTAGGGGTGATGATGAGCCCCATAAATGGGCAATTATATGGGCTCATTTAGCCTCCTAATTCGATTTAATCCACCATTCTCATTAGTTTATTGCATGTTTTTTATTATATTTATGCTAATAGAGTGAATTGGGTTAGTCGTTATGCCAAAAAGTCTAATGCGTGCTTTATGCAGATTTTTGGTCAATTTTGAGACAAAATCAAAGGTTTAATGAGCACTTGGCAACCAAATTCGTGGAAGAACAAGTGAGAAGATTTTTTGGAAGGTGTCTCCTTCACTTATGAGCCCGTACCTCAAATTCTCCATCAAAAACTAGGAGCATGAGGGGCAGCCAAGCATGTCAAGTAGGACTACTGTTATCTTCAGTTCCAAGAAGCTGAGTTCCTTGATTTTAGGAGGAATGTTGAAGGTCCCCATTTGTATAAATAAGAAGGCTTAGGGCCTCAGTCAGATTTTAGTTAGATTTCATTTAGTAGGTTAGACATTTTATTAGTCTATTTTTGCACTTTAGTGCAACTCTGTATCAGCACATTTTCGAGCTTTTTCTTCTAGACAGTTTTTGGGATGTAACTATTATTTTTTTATCAATAAAGATGAATCCAGTTTTGCACTAGCTCTAATATTTCTTAGGAGGCTGTAGCTCTTGTGGTTGGGCCCAACCCAAGTGCCAGTACCTCCTTTGTGTACTTTTATGTGGCTTTGCTGCATTCATAGAATTATTTCTGTTATTTAGGTTAAAATCTTGCTTTGTTACTTAGGTTGTTTTTTATGATTGAGATAGTTTTTCATGCTTCAAGTTGATTTGATAGTTTGGTAATAGAAAATACCTACAAAAAGGCCATCAAGAAATCCTTGACCTCATCTCTCCCTCCTTGGGACCGTGAGGTGAGACCAAGGCATACTTGCTGCCACAAAAACATTGTTTTTGCCTTTCCATGCAATTGCTAGTGTTAGATTTTTGGTTCGGAAAGCTTGCTACCAGTTGTAATTGCATCTTTAGATCTATTCTTGCTTCGTTTCCATAGTATCTTGCATGATTCCTTGTCTATAAACTTTTGTTCATCATGTTTCTGGTTTTTAGGTCAGATTAGGTCAAAATAGATAGATCTCTGGTTTTTCTAGTCTTTGTTCGATCAATTTTGTAAAATATTGTGTAGAGCACCTGTAATACATTCCTACCTATCCTTAATCCATCATACAACCTGCTCCAACCCATAATCCAATATTCCTTCCCTGCTTTTGCCACACTTTTCTAATTTACCCTAATTTCTACATTCTCGTGCAGCATTACTCCCTCCATCCTTGAACAAATCCAAACACCTTCATCACTCCTTACCGTCATTTACCAGGTCCTAGACCCCTTAACATCCTTATCCATCCTTCATTTCCACATTTCCACCATTTTTCCACCATCAGTCCTCTAAAATCCTCTTTCGGCTCTTCCTGTAGAACATCCTGTAGAACCCCTACACACTTCCTTTAGAAGTTCACGTGAGTAGTTTTTTGAGATCTGATCATTGTGAAACTCTCTGGAAGGGTGATAGGGACACCTTAGGCCCTATTTTCACCTTCCCAACCTCCTGCAAGTGCCCTCTCCATTTCCTTTCACCAATCAACCTTTGCACAGTCATAAATCGTTAAAGCACATGCATAATAATTCTGCAAAATTACTCAAAAATACAAAAAGATGTTTCCTTCCATATTCTCCTTTAGAAGTAGCGTATTCACATGCATTTTACCTTTCCAAGAGTCAGTGGCATCCATTTCCTTAGCTTTCATCTCTCTTCTTGCACCAGTAGGGTTAGTCGATAAAACTAGGGTTTGCTAGGGTTTGCATTTCCTTTCAGATTTCCGCTTCTTTCTGCATGTAGACTAGCCTCTTTTGAGTTAGCTTTCATCCATCACAGTTAAAATCTTATTCTAAGAACTCATAGAAGTTGGCTTAAGCTCCTAGCGAACTTGTGCCAGCTAATCAAGTGATAGCGTGGAGTAAGAGCTAATTCTTGTGCATATAGCACCGTCGCTTCCAAGTTTGTTACGAACAATCGGGTTGATTAAGGTAAAGAAGGGATCCCTAGGAGTTGTAGCATTATTGCTGCAATACTGGGGCCCACCACCTCCCGGCATGAAAGCCCTCTTCACCTCATGAAAAGAAAGATCACCCAACAATACAATGTTTCTTCTCAAAGAGAAACCAACAACACTTCCTTACAAATTACAAAATTTCAGCCTCCAGATCTCTCAAATGAGGGATCCATTTATAGATATTTGCAGAGGGGTGAGTCAGCTTCTGGATTTTTGATTAGTGTCATTTCACTGATAGCTCTTGGTTACACTTTGAGATTTCATGATCTCTTACCCATCCCTGGGCGAATTCAGAGAGGTAAGTGTCATATGAGAAGTTTTTCAAAGATTCTCTGGGTTTCCACTTAGAAAACTGTCTCTGCCATTTGTTTACAAACGCCCATCGCACCCCACAGAAGGCTTTTTCAGTATGCATCACACATGGCTAGTGTAGCAGCTAGTATGCATTGCACCCTAAGCATGGAGCAGTCTGTATGGTCTAGTTTTGGCCAGTTCTAAGTGGTTTTCCAGGTGGAACTTCTGCGAAATGATGTAACCAGTTGACCATGATTCTTTAGGGTGTGAAACAAAGCTTTTATGGGTTTAAGAGCCCTTGGTTTATCGACATATGTGATTGGGGTTGCAGTGCCCAAATATGTCTATAACACCTGCACTACTTCTTCATAATATTTTGGTTCACTAGAATCAGTCAACAATACATAATATAGTGAAGGACAGTATTGTTAAAGGGGTCTACTTATCCTGGTAGATCTTCTAACACCACTTTTAGGTGTTTGAGGTGCTTGTTGTTGTTGGGGTTGTTGTTATAGCTACTTATCATTATGATTTTTAGGAACCATCACTTTTCCTATGATATCGTCAAGCACTGTGTATTCTCTGTTTTCTTTTTCCTGCAACCGATTCTTATACAAGACCTTTTCATTGAATATTAAATCTATACTCCTAATGATTTTTTGATTTCATAATCATATAAGCGATAACCAAAATCATTAACACCATATCCAATAAAGGTAAATTTCTTTGATTTTGCCTCGAGATTTGTTCTATTTTATTTATTAATGTCGACAAAGGCTTCACAATCAAAAGTCTTTAAAAATGAGTAGTTTACCTTTTTACCTGTCCATGCCTCATTTGGAATACTACCATTCAAGGAATTTGAAGGCCCTATGTTTATTAGATAAATAGCAGTATCTACAGCATCTGCCCAAAATTGTAAAGGCAATCTTGCATGCAATCTCATGCACCTTGCACGTTCCATGATTGTCCTATTCATCCTTTTTGACACACCATTTTCTTGTGGTGTTCCTAGAACTGTCTTCTCTCTACAAATTCCATTCTCAGAACAATACCTATTGAACTCTTTGTTGCGATATTCACCTCCATTGCCTAATCTGAGATAATTCAACCTTTTTCTTGTGTCATTTTCAACCAAATATTTCCATTTGTTGAAAGTATCAAATATATAAGATTTATTTCAAATACAATAAATCCAGGTTTTTTTGGTTGCATCATCAATAAACATAACATAATAATGAGAGCCACCAAGAGATAATACCTTAGCAGGTCCCCATACATCTATATGCATAAGCTCTACTTTTTTGCTCTTTTTTTCTTTCCCAACTCTAAGAAATCTGACTCTCTTATGTTTTCCATAAACACAATTTTCACAGAATTTTAAATAAACATGCTTCAAACTTGGAAACAAATTTCTTTAATGAAGAATCTGCATCCCCTTCTCACTCATCTGCCCGAGCCTATGATGCCACAATGCCATACCTTCTCCTGTATAGGTTAAAGCGTTAACAGAATTATAAATACCATTACATAAGTACAATGTACCAACCTTTTCTCCTTTCGCTATTACCAAGGATCCTTTAGTGACCTTCCAGGTTTTATCTGTGGAAGTACTTATGCAACTTTCACCTCCCAGCTGCCTCGTTGAAATTAGATTTTTCTTCAGACCTAGAACATGCTTTACCTCCTTCAATAGTTGTTGATTTCCATTCTATTGTTTTATGAAAACTGTACCCGTTCCAATGATTTTACATCTTTTATCATCACCCAATCGAACCTGTCCAAAATCTCCTTGAACATAATCATGAAAATGTTTCTTATCAAGTGTGGTGTGGAATGAGGCCCATGAATATACCACCCAGGTATCAATAATATTCTCTAATGAAAGAATCAAAGCATCTTGCAACACATCACTTGTTACATTCGATTCATGATTAGTGCGTCTCCTTCTTTTCCCTTCTGAGACTTGCAATGTTTCTTTAGTGTCCTTTCTTCCCGCATTTCCAGCACACTATCCCCAATCTAGACTTGGGTCTACCTTTTCTTGACTTACTGCAATATCCTAGGCTCTTTCCTCTTTCCATTTTTCTTTCCCCAGTCTATGCAGTCAAAGCATTACCTGATGTCTCACCGGAGCTTTTCCATTGTATTTCCTCACCAAGGATTGCATCGAAAACATCATCAAACTTTAAAGTACTAGATCCAGAGACATAGTTACTAATGGCCATAACTAAGCCATTCCAACCTTTTGGCAATGAGCACAGAAATAACAGAGCCCTAACTTCATCATAAAAATTTACCCCTACAGAACTTAACTGACTTGTAACTATATTAAAAACATGTAAATGGTCTGCAACAGATCCACCTTCTAACATATTCATACTAAATAAATGCTTCATAATAAATACCTTATTTGAGGCTGAGGGTTTTTCATATAGTTTAGCCAATGTCTACATTAAACCCTCTGTTGTCATTTCCTTTGAAATATTAAACGCTACCAACACTACTAGGCACAGTCGCATTGTTCCAAGTTCCTTTCTATTGAGAATATCCCATTCTGTGTCTGTCATACTCATTGGCTTCTTTGTCTTTCCGCTCAATGGTAGGTATAGATCTCTCTGATACAGATAATCTTCCATCTGCATCTTCCACAACTGGTAGTTTTGGTCATTAAATTTATTGACCCTAAACCTACCATCTTCCACCATTGCTTCTACTCAAACTAGGAATGCTTCTCTCCTATGAGTTTATCAGCCAAATAGAACTTCGGCTCTGATACTAGTTGTTAGAAAATTATATATTACGAAGTAATGGAACACATAAAATATTGTAGAAATATAAACACAGAAAACGCATAAAACAAGAGAGACACAGATATATGTGGTTCACCTAGTTTGGGCTACATCCACAGGGAAACAACCACTCCTTCTTTTATTATATTATCCAGTAAACTAAAGAGATATAACCTACAACAGATCCACTATAACACCCTCTTTACTCTCAATCTCCTCTCTCTTCCTCACTCAGAATACAGATATTCATAGAGGCAATACAATTCCCTCATATATAGTGAGGGGTTGCCTTCTAGGGCAAAAAACCCTAAATCAAACATAACTTCTATCGTCAGATCATCTACCTAATGAATGGCCCAGATTGAATAGAAATTACTAGAATTTTACAATGCAATTTTACATCTATTTTTAGCTTCGGAGGCATTTCCCCCAAACCCCTGTCGGGGGACCATTAGCCCCCGGACCCCCCAGCTGGGGGGATCAGCCCCCACGAACTGCCGCAAGGGCGATAAGTCCCCCTGCACCCACTCACGTGGAGGGGTGTACAATCTTCCTGGGGTATACATCAGGCTGAGTCCTTTGAATACATAAGATAATTAGGCTCCACACCAAACATAACACAAATATTTAGGTAATCTGTTAGCCAAATCTCCATGGTGGAGTTGAATGGAATTAGTAATAATAGATTCTAAGACTTCGTTTGTAAGTTTCACTTGTGCATTTGCTTAGGGGTGGTATCATGTGGATTTCTGATGCTTAAACTTGTATTTATCAGTGATGGACTTCACTAATTTAGATGGAATTATGTTCCTTGGTCAATAACAATCTCTCTAGGCACTCCAAATCTAGTGAAGATGTCTTCAAAGAGGAAATCGACCACTGCTTTCTCAGAAGCTGAATATAAATCCTTTGCCTCTACCCATTTCGTTAGATAATATGTGAAAACCAATATATATCTCTTTTTCTTAGACATAGGAGAGATGGGTCCCAAAAAATCCAATGCCCATTTCTCAAAGGGATCTATGGATATCTATGTCCAGAGAGGCATCTCATCTAATGGAACTAGCTTCCCTATTCTCTAACAAGCATCACAACTAGATACAAAAATTTTAGCATCATTGAAAAGTGTGCGCCAATAGTATCCTACATGTAGGATTTTATAAGTTGTTCATTTTTCTGCAAAGTGCCCTCCATAAGGTTCGCTATGGCAAGCCTTGAAAACATTGAACATCTCATCTTGCTACACATACCTCCTCATGATCAAATCAAGTCCAGTGCGGAACAAATCTCCCTCTATCCAAAAATAGTTGGTACTTTGTTGTTTGATATTGTGTTTTTCCCTAGTGGACAAATTCTATGGCAGCTTCCCTGACACCAAGTAGTTAGATATGACAACAAACCAAGGAGTAAAAGATGATATTTCAAACAAGTATTCATCATGAAAATCACCCGAAATTGGTGCTGAGACCCTACCCTGGGAAATGTTCATTTGTGATAAAAAGTCAACAACCAAATTATATCTTTCCAGCCTGTTAATCACAGTAATGTTAAATTCTTGTAATAAAAGAAACCATATAGTAATTCTTCCATTAGCTATAGGCTCTTTCATGAGAAATTTAATGGTCAAATGATCTATATGAACAAAGGTCTGATAATCGGTGATATAGTGTCTAAACTTGCAAATGGCATGTACAACAACTAGTAATTCTCTTTTAGTGATTGTATAATTTAACTATACAGTGGAAATATTTTTTCTAATGAAATGAATTGCATAAGAAAAGTTATCCTCCCTTTATCCCAACACAGCTTTGAGGGTAGTGTCTAATGCATCCCTGCAAATATGAAATGGAAGGGACCAATTTGGCCCTCATAATACCGAAGAAGTAGTTAATTTATCCTTTAGTTCCTCAAAATCATTTTGACACTTAGTATCCCATATAAAACCAACATCTTTAGTAACAATTTTAAATAAGGGTGCCGCAATTTTCATAAAATATACAATAAATCTTCTATACTACTGTGCATGTCCCAAAAATCTTCTTACCTCTTTCTGTGATGTATGAATTGAAATATATGAGATTACTTCTATTTTTGTTGGGTCAACTTTTACCCCTTCGAATGATACATGATGTACCAAAACAATTCCCTTAGTCTGCATCATTTTACATTTAACACTAGTAAAGGCTACATGAGCTTGTTGACATTGACTCTATACCTTTTCCAAAATTGGTAGAGCTTGAGAAAATACATCTCCTTATACTGTGAAGTCATCATTGTATACTTCTACACAATCATGTATCTGGTCAAAAATGATGGCCATAAAATCCTGCTTAAAGGTCGCTTAGGCATTACACAAGCCAAAAGGAAGCACTCGATAAGCATAGGTAACCCATGGGCAAGTAAAGATAGTCTTGTCTTGGTACTATGGGGCTATATGAATTTGGTTATCACTACTATACCCATCAAGAAAGGAGAAGTGTTTTTTCCCCAATAGTGTGTTAGTCCCTGATCGATGACTGGTAAGGGAAAATAATCCTGTAAGTTGGCCTTGTTGAATTCTCTATAGTCAACACATATTCATCATTTACCTTTTTTAATTTGGGACCACCAGCAGAGGAGACACCCATTTTCTATCAGAAATGACATAAATGAAATCTTCATTTAAAAGATTTTGCAACTCATCTTTAATAACTTCTTTTAAGGCTAGGTTCATATGCCCTTGAGGCTGCCTAATGGGTATCATTTCATCATCTGTATAAATATGGTGGGTGCATCTGTCTAGATTAATACCTTTCATATCCAAGTATTCCCAAGTGAATGCTCCTAATTGATGTTGAAGCCTATTCAATACTTTCTTTTTCTATTCTATACTCAATTCAATGCCAATATACACCATCTTTCCATCATCGATTTCAATAGGTTTAATAGCTATTTTGTTCATATCTTCTAATGCTTCCATAGTGAATGTTGCAAATATAGATAGATGATAGGTTTCCTGAAACTCATTGCTAAAAACATGTTGATAGCAATTAAAAGGAATAGGGTAGGAATGCAAGTAATATTAGACAAAAATTGTTGTAAAACATGTTCTTCTGTGTGATCGTGAAGTCCTCTAGATTTTTCTAAAATTAAGAGAGGAAAAATAAAATACTCTTCTCTATAAGGATTTTCTAACCATAAAGGTAATTCAATAGTCACTTGAGTAGGTGGAAATATAGTAAATATCTGATTTTATACCACATTGGAAATAATCATTTCGGCATGCCTATAGCTAATGATAACATCAGTAGGGCTAGTCGTGGTAACCCTAAAGCTACTGGATGTCTAGGTCTAGAGGATTTTGGGGAAATCACAATAAAATCAATGGGATACTTTCAGCAAGCTATGGTCACCCTCCCACTAGTTTAAAAATATATTTGTCTACTAATTCAAGTAGTATAGGGGTAGGATTAACTCCTTGCAGTTGTAAGGATATGATAGGGTCAAGTGTCATGGCAATAATCGTTGCCCCCAAATATACAAGAGTGTTTCGCTAAAGTGTGCCATTAATTTATATTGTTACCACAACGTTTCCTGGATCACTGTATTTTAATGCTAAATTAGATGTCATTTCTCTCAATTGACTTATCACTTTAATGTTTTGGTTTTTATTCTTCTTTCTCCCCGTTTTCTTGGTACAAAGGTCCTTGATGATTTTTATGTAAATGGGAATGTCCTTTATAGCTTGTCACAGAGGTATCTTTATGAAAACATTCCTCAGTTCTGTCTCCAAATCATATTCTATCAAGTTCTCTGTTTTCTTAACAAGTAACATTTCTAGGTAAGGAGGTTCTTTTAGTTCTTCTTGTTTGTCATCTTTTTGATATTTTTCTTTGTGAATTTTTTCCTTGGATTTTTCTTGAGGTTCGTCCTCTTGAATTATCACATCTAACTTTTCCCTATTAACTGTTTTCCCTGATCTAATTGAATTTCATTTACGGGGACAACAATAATAACATAGGTAGGAAAAGGCCGCAATTCCATATTTTTCACATGTTGAGAAGGTTTATAATTGGGGTTAGCAACGGGTTGTGGAGTCATAAAAGTACGATGAGGTGGATTGAATGATTGTGGTGCCTACTGAGGTGGTGAGTTAGAGCTTGAGGGGAACAATTGGTGCAATGGAGATGGAGGCAGTGAGGGTTGATGGTAGTAAGTTGGGTTGTACCATTGCTGAAACAAAGGGATATTTTGTGTCTAAGGCATGTTAGGAATGCCTTGATATTGAAGAAATGGATGATTTTGGTGCTGAAATTTATTCCCATAAAATTTTCCCCTCCATCCTTGCTTCCATGGTGAATTTTGAGGCTGTTGATTACTCCAAGGAGGGTAGGATGACTAAAAGTTCCATGACTAGTTTTGAACGGAGCCTTGTGGATTAGGATCTTGATATATGTTTTGATTTGGCCATCTCAACATTAGGCTATTTTTTTTCTTGAGATGGGTCATTAGTATCCATACCACCTTTGTAAATGGATTGGAGACCGAGAATGGTTGCACAGTTTTCAGTGACATGTTCTAATGCACAGATTCCACATACATCAACCATATTGATATGGCACTCCCTTTCCATATGTTTTCGCTTGCATTAAGGATAGAATATTTCCATGGAACTCCTCTTCTTGCTTCTTGTTGATTTTTAAAGTGTCCAACTAGTCACCAATGGTATTTAAAATGTTTGTTTTAAAGTATTCGAAAAGATTTCCCAGCTCAACCTTGGTAACAACATTAGATACAAATTTTGAATTTTTGGACGCATAATCTCTTGAGCTTTCCCGGGGTCTTCTACCTACCTTTGCCTGACTTCTAGAGTATGTGTGACATAATTTAGTTACATTAGCAAAGGGAATTTTAGAGATATCACTGGCACTCAAGAGGTTAAGTATCTCAACGCATTATTCCCTTAATCGCTTCAAAAAGATTGTCCTAATGGTTTTTTAAATCTAGGTTAACCCCCCTTGATTTATGATAGTTGTAGAGGAATCTCTTTGGATACTCTTCTAGGCTCTCATATTCCACCTATTACATCCTAAAATTGTCATCTATATCCCTATTTTTATTGAAGTCTTGATATTATTTAGGGAAGACATATTTCATCTAGTCCCAGAAGTAAATGGTGTGTTACCCTAAGCTCATAAACCATCTTAGGGCTGAGTTTCTTAAGGTAGTAGCAAAATAATTTGAGTTTATTTGCATCATTATAATAGTTATAACTTCTACACAAAATATCAAATTTGAATAAAAATTCATCTGAGTCCGCGGAGGACACACCGTGAAAAAGTGGAAGAGATGCCAACAAATTATTTTTCATTTGGATATTCCTTAGGATATCGAGGATAGGAAATGCAAAATTTGTTTCATATTCCTTTGGATCCTCTGGCCGGCCTCTCGGTCCATCCCTTTGGTCATTGTTTCCTCCCTGAAATAAATTTTCTTCTTCATGATTTCCCTCATTATTTATGTTTTCTCCTCCTCCTCTGTTAGCCATGTTCAGTGCAGGTTCAGGAGTAGGTCTTTGAGAATTGACTCAACTATAGAAGGATTCAGCTAAATGAATCTTAGTGCTTTAGGTCCCAAGTCTTTGTGAGGTGTTCTTGCTGCTGATTCCACCTGTGGAATTAGCACAATTTGTGTGACTGTAGTGGATCCAACAACAATTTGTACTTGTAGTAGCATTGTTTGTGGTCGCTCATCTCCTTCTTGAAGCGGTGTTTCATTTATTTATTGAAGTTTTTTGTTAGTACTTCCTTCTTGTTGGGCCACTAGTTTGTAATTATTATTATCACTCTTTAATGCCTATTTCATCCTTTTCTACCATTATTTATTACGTCATTTTTCATACTTTATCATATGATTCCATTTTATAGTTATTTATGCTCTTACGGATAAATATTATTTCTCCTCCCTTATTTTTAATAAATTAATGATTATTATCCACGATTTTACCAATGATGGTTTATTAATAAATTTGTTGTAAGATCACTCGCCATTTTAGCCTCCAAGATATTTTCCAGATTGCAGATTTGATCTCCAGCTCATCATTAAATATTCCAACTCAGAAATTCGCTGGAATAAGAAGTGACAATTTTGCATTGAATGTTGCGAGAAAATGGAGAAGAATCTGGAAAATCCAAACCATGGGTTTTGTTCATAACGGACCGAATTAGTTTTACCATGAGCATTTCTCCCAAATTCGGTCCTTTTTAAGAGAAACAAAAGTTTCGTTGAAGATAATTTTCTCAGATTCACTGTTGCAACTGTCTTCCAAATTATCTCAGTGGCATTAACAAATTCGACCTGTTCTTGTTGAATGTTGATGGAAAGATATTTCAAATATGATCTTGCTGATCAATTTGTTGTGAAAAATCCAAGTTTTTTATTGGAATCATTTTGTAATCATATCTATTGTAACTTCTCCCCGCTCTTTGTGTATTTAAATGAAAACAGAAATCAAAGAAGGGGATTATTAGAGATAGGGATAGATAAGACAGGAGAGGATAGGAGGATAGGGGATAATGTAGAGATTTATATTTCTTCTTGGGACCTCAATTGTAATTTCAATATACAGAATTTGATTCTGAAGGAGATCGTATTGTAATGACAAGTGAATTTGATGATTAATATATAACTTACGTTGTTGTTCATCCGGATATTCGGAAGTAGCTCGACGGTATTCGTTGGTGTCTAGGGCCGAGTCGCTGGTGGATCTTACCACTATTCCCTGTTTGATACTTTTCCATTTTCTGTAAGGTTATTCTGCTTTATATCTTTGCATTTCCTGTGAGTTTATTCTATTTGATATGTTTTGATTTCCCGTGAGTTTACAGTGCAGTTAGTTTACTTTCCTTTATTATGATCTCATGTACTTCACAACTTTGTCATTTGATTTGATTTATGCTCACTGCAGATTGAATTAATTATCAGTTAAGACATTGATTCCCGTTGATTACGATAAGAGTATGATTAGTATAGAATCAGCCGAAGGATATTGGTTAATGCTACTAAACTCTCGGTTGATGTTATTTCCATTTGCATTGCTTAAAGTAGAACATAGTGTGGTTAATGTAGATCCAACTGAAAGAGCTCAGTTACTGCTATAGTGCTCTCGATTGATGTTATTCCTATTTGAAGTTCTTACTTAGGATAGGATTATGGTTTTGCTTCAGATTAAGTCCTGATGCTTAGATGTGTTATTTCCTTTAAAAGTCACAGCTTGAGATTTATGATTGCATCCATTTACTCTTGTATTGAATTCAATAGACTATCTTAAATCATTATTCTCCAGATTTATAGCTTGCACATATTGTGTACACTCTCAAAACAAAAAAAGAGTTACCCAGGTTGATAATTAATGTCAGGCAATTAGGAGTTTTACAAGACACCTTTTAGCACCCAACAATTCTCCTTCCCTAATCCTTGCATAATGGTTAGCAGTATTAGTTGGTGGTGTTTTTAGCAGGCCAAATTTTTTTGAAAACAATTTTGTGCTAGAAATAATCCTACCTTTGTTATCTCTAGGTATAATTTTGCTTTTACACATAAGAAAATAAATAATACAAAGAGGCAAAAAGACAACCAAATGTTCGAGCAACCCGACTAATGTGGGTGTGTGCCTCTTCACTCACATCTTAACGTATGCTTCCTGCCTTATGGATGTACTTCAAATATCTTTGTAACTCTGTGAAATAAATTATTACCTGAACCAATTGCAACTCCCCAACAATGGCACAAAAAATGTTAGGAGTTTTATTCGTTGTTCTAAATCCCCTAATATTAAATTATCAACCTAGGATATTAGTCTTTGAGTCATACTAAGTATTTATTTAGATTTGGAGTAAGTATAGAGTATTTGATTTTCTATCTAAAAATGTTGAAGTAAAGATTCTTATTTACCCTAATTCTATTTTATTCAAACCTTTTAATAATAATATACTTAAAACAATTCAACACAAACATTATTGAGCACGCCATTATGTTATGTAAACAGATCTTCTATCTACAAAGAATAACATTGTCTATTAAGCTAAAGAACTCAATACTTAAACAAATGACCAACTAAAATTTAAAAGACTCAATTACCAAATACTAAAGAATTCACTCACCACACCTTACTTCTTATTGGTCACTATATTCAATCATATGACAAATCACTTGTTTAAGCAAAGAAATTGTAACTATGAAGTGCTTGCTACAGGTTACCCTTATAACTCAGAGCTTAAAAACTAAACCAAACAAATCATTCTTCGAAACACTAACTTTTCTTGACAATGAAATCCCACATACACACTACTTACGAAATGCTTATAAACTACTTACAAAATTAAAACCATGTCAAATAAAAGAAAAATTCAATTAACACACTATGATGCTAATCAAAGAAGGGAATCATACTCTAATTAAAAACACAACACTAGACCTAAATCCCGAGTCGCACAGATCTACTACTTTTGACTTGATAAGAAAAATGCATACCTTTATCCATTTCCACACCAAGAAATTCAACATAAAAACTCACGAAAATTGAATCTTAAATTAGCAGCATCATAATAAAACTTAGTAAATCCTGTATTAATGTGCACCAAACTTCAATTCCAATTCAACCCTTTCCTCATTGTATTGTGTCTAGAATTAGAGGAATGTGCAACTAGATATATATGAGCATTCACATGCAAATGTGACATTATAAGGTTCAGAAGCATATATAGTATAAACTTAAATTATTTCCAAGGTTTTATTTGTAAACTCAAATTAACAATACTTCATAAATGATTTTGTATGGTAGGATTTCATGAAGGAAACAGTGGCATGCCAAAATCATTACACCACGAGACCTTGATTGGCTTATGTCAAATGAGAAATGAGATTTACTTCTACAATTTTAGATTTATGACACCACAATATGAATTTAAGTACATAATCAATTTAATAATTAAAAAACCTGATCAATAATTCTTCACGCAAGATTTCCACTAAAAACTAGTTGAACCAACATAGTCCTAAGATCTAAACTAATTATAAGACTCGTTTCCAGAGGTGGTGGGCCCTTTCCACCCTTGGAGCTAGTTAGGTTAACTTAATGAGAATAAAATTTAAAGCACAATGATCATACTCACAAGAAAACTTAACATTGGAGCTGAATTAGATTAAAGTTCAAATGTCAATACAAATGTCATAATGCAATCTCTTAAATAGAGCATTCCTTACAAAATTGATCAATAGTTTTCATTTCTAGATGAATATCAGACACATCGGGCCTTAAAAGGAAAACTGATGAAGACTAAACTTAAGTAGTTACTCTACACATAGCAAAGAATTCTAACATCAAACTATTATGGGTTGTATTGTATCCTTCTCGTGATCGATCCTTAGTTGGGTTGCATCCTGTTTTGGAAAACCGCTCTCCATATTAAGCTTGAAGACATTGGTATCTGATAACCCAAGGTATACTATCAATCGTTGACTGTTGTATTAAGCATAGAACCATGGAGAGTTGTTGAACACAAACTACTTAGTTGACTACAGAATCACAAAATAGGATTTAGGTACAGAATGGTGAACAACGTTTTGGATGATCAGGTGTCTATCTCCATGTGTAGTGTCGAGATGTTGAAATTACCTATCAAGAGATTTCAATTCTACGAGTTGAAGTGATATCTAGTTTTAAATAACCCAATAAGAATGATCTTATGAATCTACCTAAACTTAAAAACACTAAAAATAATGCTAATTGTTTTTACCAGGAGTCACAAAATGTTAGGTTTTTGTCAGTTAAGGTGCAGTACAAAAAGGTAAAAGGAGAGTAATATGTAGGTATAAAGAGTAAATACGGGGGTGCATATGGGTACAAAGGCGGGCTCCAACATGATCATTCTTTTCGCTTGTTGTGCAAAGGCTTGAGTGATTTTGAATTCTCCATCACATGTAGAGTTGTCTTCAAGGTTAGAATATCTCTCCTCTCCGACCAGTAAGAGTCACTGATAAAATTATTAAATATATGGCCTAATTATTTTTTCATATACTTTCTAAGCTTTTGATGTGACAAGGTTATATAATTTTACATATTCCAATCTTTGTAGTTGAATTATTTCATTATTTATTCCAAGAAAAAGCAAACAAGTTCCTCCAATTCTCAATCAATTAAGATTAGAAAATTCCCTTTTTAAGATCTCTCATTCAGTAGTTTAAGACATTTTTTTATAGGGAAGCCATGTAGTTCATTCAAGTTTCTCACTTTTATGTCTATCGCAGCATTATAATCAATTACAATTAACACTGTCTCCATTTATGATGTATTTTTGTGAGCAATAGATTGAAATATTTACGATTACAAAATTATTTATGTTGAGCTCTTGACTTACCACTAGACTTTCTTTGAGATTTCAGTTGGTTTGCTTGCTGCTATTCAATAACATCTTCATATATAAGAACTTGTCATTGCCAAAACATTGTAATAAGAGGAGGTTCTTTTATTTATCACTCTTTGGATAATTTAAATGTTAGAGAAACAATAACACAAAACAAACCTTATAATGAAATTACAGACTTAAAATTGAGGTGAGCTAAAGAAACAATCTATAAAATGTTGAAAATTACAAAGAACTAGATCATTGTTCCAATGTCAATCCAATAAAACTTGGCTTCAATAAATAATCCACAAGATTCTAGTACAACATGCCCAACTATTTTATTGGGGTTGTCCCTAATAGGTTGCACAAGGATGAATTTGTTGGCATTATGATACAGGTATTTTCCTTGATGGCAACTCACTCACATGAAAGCTCACAGTGCAATACGTCAGTAGCAAATAATTACAGATCAAACTACAAAGAATGAAGAAAGAGAGGTATATGCAGGTTCACCTTGTCCAAGCTATGTATACATACAGGTTTACTGAACAAAAGGAGCATATATGTACACACACACTTTCACAGAAGGAAAAGCGCATATATCTTGGAAAAATAAGGTAATTGGTCTGAGATATTTGGTCCAAGGTATTGGGCCTAAGTATTTTTGGTCCATGGTATTGAGAAAGGCCTAAAACTATATAAGGAGGAGAAGGTCATTAGGCCAATTGTGCAAGTATTTGAATATCTTTTGAGGTGTTAGATCACATATCCAGGTTAATGAGCTTTTGATGTTTTACTTGATCTGATCTAAGGAGGTACCTTTATGGCTAATGAAGGTTGATGTACTGGGATCATAAAGGCTTAAAAGTATTATCATTATGTGGTTTGATCTTGAACTATCTAGATCTGAATACTGACGTGTGTTTTATTCTATAAATGTGATGATCTGGGTATGACTGAAGTCTAGAATAGCTGTGATGTTTTAAGTTATCATTTACATATTTGTATGCAAGTTCACTTTAGTAAAACAACATACACATGCTGGTTCAACATATCAAAATAGCGTATACCTCATAAATTGGAATTTACAGATATGTACGTTGGTTCACTTTGGTAAAAGTGCATATACACGCTGGTTCAACACATGGAAGTAGTGTAAAGTAGTGTATACCTTATGAAGCATGATGTTTAAACTTTTAGTTGTTTTTTTTATGTTGTTGCATAGTTCTAGTTTCTAATCTGTGTTCTAGTGACAATATTTTGAATGATCGGATTGATTGATTGTGATTTGCTTCAGTGATGATGGGTTTTTAGTGATTGATTGATTCATTTGTGGTTGATTCAGAAAGTGATGATTGAGTTTAAGTGATTGGTTGATGCAAATGTATTTGATGGTTGTATTGCAGTTATGATTTTTTGAGTTTCAATGTTTTTGATGGGTCCAGTATGAAAATTTGATGAAACGTGGCCTTCAAATTGTGGTGTTGTGTTCTAGTAGTATCCAGTCTAAAAATTCATGAGACATAGTCCCTGGTGGAAGAGTGGATTTTTCTATAGACTAGCACCTACGTACTAGTAAACATATTGGCTAGTAAAAGAGCTAGGGGGTTGTAGCTCCCTTCCAGTTGTAGTTGGAGAACGAGAGAAGGTTGTAGCCTTCTGCAGGTGGCTGCCTACATATTGGTATGATTCTGCACTAGTACAAGATTTTAAATAGATTTTCTTATTATTAAAGGAAGACAGAGACGACAGTAGCAGGCGATTTTTACCCACATTGGCTTTGCACCTTATATCTTGGTGTTCATGTGTGTTGCTTATGTGTGATGCTTTATTCTGCTTTTATCTTTGATATACTAGTTTAAGCTCAATACATGATAATTGTCTAAATCAAAGGTTCTTTGCATATATGTTGGTTGCTTTAAGTACGATCGCCTGTACATACTAGTTCACTTCACTAAAGTAGTGTATATAAATCTATTTTAGAAATAAAATTATAGATCTAACAATACTGATTCACCCCCCTCTCAATATTATTTCCAAGAATTGGTAATAGAGTAGGTCCTTCAGAAGAATCTTGATCACTTGAAGGGAGATCTATCATCATGAATAATCAAGAAGGTATGAGATCCATCAGACCGCCAATCTTTGACGGTAGCAACTTTGTTTATTCGAAAATAGGAACCATAGCCTATGTAAAATCACGTGGAATGGATGTCTACAAAATTGTGGAAGGAGGATATACATTTCCAACAACAATTCCTACAGATACGACAGGTAAAAAGCAATATGAAACCAATGCCGAATATGTCAATACTTTATTGGGAAGTTTGTCAGCACTAGAATTTGTCAAAGTCATGCAGCTCAATATGGGACAAAATCATTCTGAGCTATGAAGGAGACCCGTAGGTAAAACATGCTAAGCTTCAAACTCTCAGAATTCAGTATGAAAGTCTTAAGATGAATAATGATGAAATCATAGCTAGTTACTTCCTACATATTGATGAGGTTGTCAATTGTATGAAGAATCTGGGTGAAGAAATTAAGGAAGTTACCTTGGTTGAGAATGTTTTGATATCCTTGTTTGTTAAATTTGAATCCAAAACGTCTACCATAGAAGAAAAACAGGATTTGTAGAATATCACTATGACACGGCTTCACATAATCTTAACTACCTTTGAGATGAGAAAAGGAGGACCATCATATATGAGAGAAGCTGCATTCAAAGCTTCAGCAAAAGGAAAGGAAGAAAACAATGAATCAAGACATATTTTAGAAGAAGAAGATGTGGTAAACTTTGTTAAAAAGCTTCAATGGGGTTCTGGAAGGTTTAGAGGTAAGTTACCCTTCAAATGCTTTTCTTGCGGCAGAGTCGGTCATTATGCTGCAATATGTCCTCATAAAGATAAATTTGAGAAAGGAAAGGAATACACAAAATGGAATTGAAAACAAGTTGTGAATAAAAGGAGTTACTATACTAATGAAGATATTGATGGGTTATCTAATAGTGATGAAGATGAAACTGGACAAGATTACAAACTTCTCATGGCTTATGACAATGATAATTTTTGGGATGCTTTAGAAGAGGAAGACCTTCATGAAGAAATATCTAAACTCAAAATCTATTTTGGAGAAAAGAATATGATTATAGATACCTTGACATACCAACTTGCTGAAAAAGAAAAACACAATGAAAAACTTGAATGTGAAATTGTTGGTCTAAGAAAGGACATTGAGAAAATGAAATCTCTCTATCTTATATTTGCTAAAGGATCAGAAACATTAAATGAAATTATCAATGTTCAACATTCTCCTCTGATAAAGAAGTCTTGCATATACTGAAGAAGCATCACAGAAGCAGTCAACCTCTACCAAAATCTCTATTGATGTAGCAAAGACCAGTGAGCTGTATGAAAATCGTCAGCAAAGGCATAAAGTAGATCACCAAGTAAATCAGACTTAATTTACTCCAAGGATGAATAGAAACCACAACCAACCTCAGTTAAATCATACTCAATTTGCTCCAAAGATGAATATCAATAGAAACTACAATCACCAGGTCAATAGATTTGATAGTCGCAAGAACTTCTTTAATGGATAATGTTTTTCATGTCATAATTTTGGACACAAAGCTGCTTAATGTGTTCCTTACAAAAATATCATGACTAGAGAAGCTGGAAATCAAAGGAATGTAAAAGGGATCAAGAAAATTTCCTACAATAACTTTTCTCTTCTTGAAAATGAAATAGAATGCTAAATCTGTAACAACTTTGGTCATGAAGAATCTGAATGCAGGATAAAATTTCAGAAAACATCTCAAAAGGATCAAACTCCATTAAATCCCAAGATATGGAGAAGGAAATAATCTCAAACAGAAAGATGTGGTATAGCCTTGTATGCAGAGGGACAAGAAAATTAGTGGTACATCGACAATGGATGCTCAAAACACATGACAGGTGACAAAGAAAAACTTCACTCATATAATGCCTCAGAAAAGGAAAATTTTTTCTCATTTCGAAATGACACTCCTATTGTCATAAAAGGTAAAGGCTCTATTTTGCTGAAACAAAAGGTTAAAGCTGGAAATTTTATGTATGTAGACAGTTTAAAGCATAACCTATTGAGTGTCAGTCAACTTTGTGATCGAAATGAAGTGGTGTTTCGATCAAACAAATGTGTTGTTCATCAGCTTGCTATAGGTGAGACCATGATCAAAGGTAAAAGAACTCCAAAAAACTTATACATACTCAAGGGAGGACAACAACAATGTTATTTAAGCAAAAATGATGAAAACTAGCTGTGGCATAGAAGATTGAGACATCTAAGCTTTTCGAAAATAAGAAAAGCATGCAGATTCAAGGTTGTTCGTGATCTTCTAGATATCAGCATCCCAGAAAATAAAATATGAAAACCATGTCAAATCGGCAAGCAAACCAGAATTCACTTCATGGAAAAGGAAGGGTCAGCTAGTAAGTCTCTTGAACTTGTCCATACTAATTTATGTGGACCATCAAGGAAAAACTCACCTCGTGGAGAAGAATACTTTATTTTTTTCATTGATGATTTTTCTAGAATGTGTTGGATAGGCCTTCTAAAGCATAAAGATGAAGCTTTTGAGAAGTTCTAAGCCTTCAAAGCTTTGGTTGAAAATGAATCAGATCTGATTGAGGAGGGGAATTTACCTTGAATGAATTCTTTGACTTTTGTGAACAACATGGAATAAAAAGGAAATTCTCCACCACAAGGACTCCTCAACAAAATGGTGTGGTTGAAGGAATGAACAGAAAAGTTCAAGAAATGGCCCGAGCTATTCTAGATGAACCTGGAACTCCTACAACCTTTTGGGGTGAAGCTACATTCGCTGTCGTAGCTATTCTCAACCAAGAAAATGTTCGGGTAAATAGCACTAAAACTCCACATGAACTTTGGTATGTTAAGACTCCTACTGTAAAATACTTTAATGTTTTTGGAAGCAAATGTTATATCAAGAGGACTGATGAAAAAATTGGTAAGTTTGAACCCAGAGTAGATGAAGGTATTTTTCTTGGTTATTCTTCCAAAAGTAAAGGATATAAATGTTATAATAAAAGAATTGGAAAAATTGTTCAAAGCATTGATGTTGTAGTTGATGAAGCATGTAAAAATCCAAAATAGATAAAATCAACAGAAGATTATGACAATGAAGAAGATTGGGATTATTCTCCCACATGAAGTCAAAATCATATTGAAGAAGAAACCAATGAAGCACCAGAAGAAGAGATAATGGTAGAGGAAAAGACTATGTCCAAGTATTTTCAAAAAAATAATCCAAAACTCAAATTTTAGGGGAAAAAGAGGCATGTGTACAGACAAGAAGAACTATTACAAGGACCTCAAGCTATATAGCATTACTATCCTCCACCGAGCCTCAAAATGTAAAAGAAGCATGCAAATATGAATGTTGGGTCAAGGCCATGGATGAAGAACTTGAGAAAATTGAAAAAATTGATACTTGGGAATTAGTTCCCAGACCTCATGATAAAAATATTATAGGAACTAAATGGATATTCAAAAACAAGCTAAATGAAAATGGACAAGTCATTAGAAACAAGGCCAGACTTTTTTGTAAAGGGTATGCTCAACAAGAAGGTATAGATTTTGAAGAAGCTTTTGCACTTTTTGCCAAACTTGAAGCCATAAGGATGTTTCTTGCTGTTTCTAGCTTTCAGAAATTCAAAGTATACCAAATGGATGTAAAATCAGCCTTCTTGAATGGAGATTTAGAAGAAGAAGTTTATATTGAACAACCATAATGATTCATTCTTGGAGATGATGCAAAACTTGTATGCAGGCTCAAAAAGGCCCTCTATAGTCTAAAACAGGCTCCAAGGGCCTAGTATTACCACCTTGACAAATATCTACACTAACAAGGTTTTACAAAAGGTTCAAAAGATAACAATCTATATACAAAGATTGACACTGATAAATTGCTAATTCTTATTTTTTATGTTGATGATATCATTTTTGGTAGCAATGAAGAATCCATGAGTCAAAATTTTGCTTCAATAATGCAACAAGAATTTGAAATGGCCTTGCTTGGTGAACCTACCTATTTTCTTGGTCTACAAGTTCAACAAAATAGAGATGGTATTTTTCTCTCACAAACCAAATATCTCAAACAGATCTTGAAAAAGTACGGAATGGAAGATTCTAAACCTGTATGTACTCCAATGGTAACAGAATGCAGTCTCCGCCCAAATGATGAATCAACAGCAGTACATCAGCCAACTTACAGATCCATGATTGGTAGTTTGCTTTATCTAATAGGTACCCAACCTGACATCATGCATGCAGTAGGAATAGTTGGAAGATTCCAAGCAAATCCAAAGGAATCACACCTTCAGGCAATGAAAAGAGTTTTCAAATATGTTCAAGGAACTCAAGGCTTCGGTTTACGGTATCCTAGAGATGCAGATCTTACTCTTCATGCATATACACATGCAGATTGGGCAAGAAGTGTTGATGATAGAAAAAGCACTGGTGGTGGTGCATTATATATGGGTTCCAAGTTAGCGTCTTGGTTCAGCAAGAAACAAAATTCAATCTCTTTATCTATAGCTGAAGCAGAATATGTGGCTGCTTCATCTTCCTGCACGCACAACTACTTTGGATGATGCAAACCTTGCAAGACATTCAGATTATATGTCATCCACCCATCTCCATTCTATGTGATAATACAAGTGCCATTAGTATTTCAAAGAATCTAGTCATGCACTCTAAGACTAAGCACATACCCATAATATACCATTTTCTATATGAGAAAGTGCTTGAACAAAAAGTAAATTTGGAGTATTTTCCCTCTAAAGAACATGTTGTTGATATATTCACTAAACCATCGCCCAGAGAAACATTTGAATATCTCAGACAAAATCTGGTAGTAGTTGCTGCATCTTCCTACTGTTAAATCCAAATTTTCAGAGAAAGGTTATTATACACATGTTTCATGAAGTATAGTCGCATACACACGTGGGTTTCTGTGGGTCAAGGAGCATATATGTTTTTTAGGCAATTAAAAGAGTGGGGAAGGCTCTGATATGGGTGCTATATATGATATTCATGATTATAGTCTATTGATATGCTCTGTTCATTAATTTTTATCGAATTGACAAAGATCACTTGATCATCGACTTGTTAACAATGCACAAGTAGCATAGGTTCAAGGGGAGCATTAGCCTTCACCCGCATTCTGCATTGTTGGAATTATGGTTGCTAAGTCCAACTATGACTTTAGATATTTATACCTTTTGTTGCTTAAGACATGTAAAAGTCTAGGGTGTGATATGTCTTTTCATACATTTGAGTGAGTCCTATTGGACAAATGATGTAATTTGTATCCCCACTTTGCATCGGATGGATGATGTAGTTATATTTCTGTCATGTATAAAAAAAATTGGTATATCCCACTTGGTTAGGTGGATGAGTCAAATTTTGTATATCCCCACTTGGTTGGGAGATGGATGTATGTATGAGTCATTGATGATAGGAAGGTCATACTCACATAGTTGAGGTATAGATTCATGTTATTCTTTTAGAGAATATTTTTGCAGACTCTGCTTCTTCCCAAGGGGAGCATGGATGGTTTCAATACATCTCAGTATGTACAAAGGGGAGCTCAATGAGACAATTCAGCATGTACTTAGGGGGGAGCATGAACAACATAGGGGAGAGAATATCTTGGTCCGCCCTTTTCCCTTGATGTCAAAGGGGGAGAGTGTATTGATGTTGTTCTTGCCATCATGTCTAAAGAGGGAGATTGTTGGCATTATGATACAGGTATTGTCCTTGATGGAAACTCACTCAGATGAAAGCTTGCAGTGCAACAGGTCAACATCAAAGAATTACAAATCAGACTATAAAGAATGAAGAAAGAGAGGTATATGTAGGTTCACCTTGTCCAAGCTGTGTATACACATAGGTTTACTAAACAAAACGAGTGTATACATATACACACACTTTAACAGAAGGAAAAGCACGTATATCTTAGAAAAGCAAGGTAATTGGTTTGAGGTATTTGGTCCAAGGTGTTGATCCTAAGTAGTTTCGTTCCATGGTATTGAGAAAGGCCTACAACTATATAAGGAGGAGAAGATCATTAGGCCAAGTGTGCAATTATTTGAATATTCTATGAGGTGTTGGATCACATATGCAGGTTAATAAGCTTATGATGGTTTACTTGATCTAATCTATGAAGGAACCTTTATGGCTGATGAAGGTTTATGGACCAGGATAATAAAGATGTAAAAGTGTTATCATTATGTGGTTTGATCTTGAACAATTTAGATATGAATATTGGCGTGTGTTCTATTCTGTAAATGTGATGATCTGGGTATGACTGAAATTTGGAATAGCTGTGATGTTTTAAGTTAGCATTTATAGATCTGTACGTAGGTCTGCTTTAGTAAAAGAGCGCATACACGGTGGTTCAGCATATCGAAGTAGCGTATACCTCATAAATTGGAATTTTGATATATGTATGCTGGTTCCCCTTGGTAAAAGTGCATATACATGCTGGTTCGATACATGGAAGTAGTGTATACCTTATGAAACATGATGCTTAAAGTTACAGGTTTTTTTGTTTGCTGTTGCAGAGTTCTAGGTTCTACTTTGTGTTCTAGTGACTATATTCTGGTCACAGTCTTTTGAATGATCAAATTGATTGATTGTCATTTGCTTCAGGAATGATGTGTTGTCAGTGATTGATTGATTCAGTTGTGGTTGATTCAGAAAGTGATGATTGAGTTTTAGTTATTGGTTGATGCAGATGTATTTAATGGTTGTATTATAGTTATGATTTTCTGGGTTTCAATGTTGTTGATGGGTCCAATATGAAAATTGGATGAAACGTGGCCTTTAGATTGTGGTGTTGTGTTCCAAGAGTATATAGTCTAAAAA
>APFE030028553.1:10469-36918 GCA_000404065.3 Pinus taeda
AATTAAATAAAATAAAATTAAATGATTTGCGATGATTAATTAATTAATTAATAAACCTTCTGACTGGAAGGTCTATTGATCTTGAGCTTCCGAGGGCTTCGAGGGGTTAATTCGTCTGATCAAGGGAAACCAGTTTCCACTGATTTCACTTCCATTGTCCCTGTTGAGGTTCCGCGGGAATTTCATGATTTCAATGGCCTCTCTGATTTTTATTTTATGATAATTGTCCTCCCTTGCAATTACCTTGGCGTCTTCCAAACACATATGATGTTTGGTCTTGGATGAGTGTTCTGCAAGGGCCGACGTACGAGATCTATCATTCTTTATGTCAGTTACGTGTTCCTTAAGCCTTGTTTTCAGAGATCGACCTGTTTCCCCAATATAACTCTTACCACATGAGCAATCAATCTTGTACACTCCCTTGAGTTGTTGACAATCGATGTTGTCCTTAACCGACCTCATCATCTGCCTTATAGTTCCACATCTTGTGAATTGAGTATCTATGTTTTTCTTTTTTAATATTTTCGCAATCTTGTCGGTAACCCCTTGGATGTATGGAAGGTAAACCCTCCCCTGATTTTCTTTGTCCTCAGGGGTACGCTTAGAGAGGGCCCTGTCTTGAGCCCTTTTTATAGCTTTCTTGATGCTCCATTCCTTGTACCCAATGTTTTTGAAGACAGAGGTTAAGTGTTCAATCTCCTCCTTTAGGTGATGTGGGTCAGAAATCCTGGAAGCTCTGACAGCAAGGGTGTTTAAAACGCCCGATTTATGGGATGGATGATGGTAAGAGTCAGCATGAAGATAGCTATCCGTGTGAGTTTTCTTCCTATAGACATGGTGTCCCAAAGTTCCATCCTCCCTTCTATTGATCAGGACATCTAGAAAGGGGATATTACCATTCTCTTCAAGCTCCATAGTAAATTTGATTTCAGAGGATAAGGATTTAAGATAATTGAAGAATTTCTCAAGCTCTGCTTTACCATGAGTCCAATTCAGGTTGGTGTCATCGACGAATCTTTTCCACCATGCTGGTTTTAAGTGGAATGAGTCAAGGGCTTTCTTCTCAAAGTACTCCATGTATAGGTTAGCAACAATAGGTGAGAGCGGGGAACCCATGGCAACTCCTGAAATTTGTTCATAATAGTGATCTTGAAAACTGAAAAAGTGGACCGTAAAAAGATTTCCGCAAGTTTTTCTGTTTGAGGGTCAGTGGCCATTTTTATAACATGCACGGCTTCATCAAGGGGAATCTTTGTAAACAATGATACGACATCAAAGCTTACTAGGATATCATCTTTATCCACCTTTTTATCCTTAATAAGTTTAACAAATTCTGTTGAGTCTTTTATGAAGGAGTCTATGTTACCAACCAAAGGTTTTAGGATCTTGGCTACATACTTAGCCAATTCATATGTAGGAGAACCAATAGTGTTAACAATTGGTCTGAGAGGGACCCCTTCTTTATGGATTTTTGGTAATCCATAGATTCTAGGAATAACCTCACAGGTGGGAATCAACCTCTTTTTTATCTTGTCATCCAGGTTGGTTTCCATGATGGCTTTCTTGACCTGCCTCATCACCTTGGGAATTGGGTTAGAATTGACCTTTCTATAGCTTCCACAACTCAAATGCTCATTCATTTTGTGAATGTAGTCTTTGGTGAGACTGCAAATCCCAAACCCTTGCTCAAGATTCTGTGTTACCAACCAGAGGTTTTAGGATCTTGGCTACATACTTAGCCAATTCATATGTAGGAGAACCAATAGTGTTAACAATTGGTCTGAGAGGGACCCCTTCTTTATGGATTTTTGGTAATCCATAGATTCTAGGAATAACCTCACAGGTGGGAATCAACCTCTTTTTTATCTTGTCATCCAGGTTGGTTTCCATGATGGCTTTCTTGACCTGCCTCATCACTTTGGGAATTGGGTTAGAATTGACCTTTCTATAGCTTCCACAACTCAAATGCTCATTCATTTTGTATGGGCCTTTCAAGATACTTGAGAAAATTGGTGAGAACGTTGTTCGCCTTGATTTGCCAACTTACATGCACATCTATTCAATGGTTAATGCAGAAAATTTGAGACTGTTTGAACCTTCATTAATTGAAGATCCCGAAGAACAAATTCAGTTGCCTTCTATTGATGATCTGTTTCCTAAATATCTCAATGAGTTGCAAGAAGATACAGTTTTGGATAGGAAGGTGAGAACTACTCGCAGAGGGGATATTGAGTACTTCAGAATTAGACTTAAAGGTTCAAAACCAAGCAGTGCACGATGGATGGAAATTGGACAAGTGAGGAAGTTGTATCCTCACATGATCGATGTTTGAAAACCAAATTTTGGTGGTCCAAAAGCTTTTTCAGTAGGAAGGCGTGATCCAGAATGGATCCTAAACACCCTCTAAGTCTTCAACATCCAAAACTATCGCATAAGAAGAACCTTTAGAAAAGGCAGATTACACTATCGGGAGTGAAAAACACAAGGAAACAGTGGAAATAGAGCTTATCAGAGGTCAAAACAACTTTGCACAAGAGCCGTGGATCTGGCCAATTAACGGTCCAGATCTGATCAGGATATCACAATCGACGGTGATAGGCGGAGGCTATCGAAGGCAACCATATGACAGTTGCGATCGTGATTAGCAAGGGTCAATGAGGACTGTCAATCGAGCACATAAATCGACGACCCATGTTAACTCGCAATATCGCAATCAGCAAATACAAGGAGCGCTTACCAAACGGCTCGGGGTCTATGTGATATGCGATTGCAATCAATCGCACCACAATATCACATCGGAGCAGTACAAAGAAGTGGGGCTGATATACATATGAGTTGCGATAGCCGGACCCGATGGAGTTATAGATGATATTTTATATATTTTGAGATTCGGAAAATGACATTTTCCTTTGTATTTTGCATTTTCGTTAAATAAACGAAATGCAAAGGAAATGCACCCGATGCGATGAAGCGGACCTGATGGAACTTATAGATGAAAATATATAGCATTTCAAGTCCACCATCAAGCCATTTTGCAATATTTTCATTGTTTTATTATATTTTTCAAATACAAAGGGAAACCATGGAACAGGCATATGCGACACGCGATAGCAATTTAAAGGCATATTTTCCCCGTGTTTTTAGTGTATTTCGCTGTGTAAACAGAGAACACTATTTTTGGGGATTTCAAAGGCCCGATGGTCCCTTCCATTGTAGAATAGATGGCCACCTTCTCTGAAGACATTATGCCATAATTGCTAATGCTCAGAAGGGGATTCGAGCAGACATAGGCCAGGAGACGGAGAGCTCGAGAAGAGGAAATGAACAGACAGCATCGATTGGATTTAAAGCCACAGACTGATAGAAACAAAGGCAGGAGGCAGTACTGAGACAGAGAGAAAATAGAGACAAAGTGAAAGAAAGAGTCTACGTACTCATACAGGCTTGAGCGATTCAAGAAAAACGCCCATTGTTTTGCATATGTTGTGTTGAGACTCAATTTGAGCTCACACTTTGTAAAACTCTATGCTTGAAGACATAATAGAGAGGTCACCATTAAAGGCTGGACCAAGAGACGTATCCCAAGAGTTTTGGGTGAACTCCATATTAAATTTGTTGTGTTATGTGTGTTGTCTATTATGTTTCTCTAACAACTCAATTGTCTATATTATTCACAATCTTATCGATCCATTTCACTTAGTAATATAGGCAAATCCATGCACTTGAGTCTGTAATACCTTAAAAGTAATCTAAGATCTTCATTTTCAGACCAATGACCTGATCACTGTGTTGTGTGTCCTCAAAGGTAAGAAATCTACCTACTTATGATGGTCTAAATGAGGTATATATCTTTTTCGATGCATTTGAAAGGGAGGTATTATACAAGCAACACTTCCAGGCATTGGACTAGGCACTTCGCGCTACGCTCGCAAGATGGTGCGGTACGCACAAAGGAAGCTTTGATGATTGGCACGAATGTAGGAGGATGACGAGAACACAATTTGGGAAGCCTATGATGCGACTGGCAGACACGCATGATGGGTAGGATGATCCACGTGCGCATCTAACCAAATGGACCCAGGATTATGGAGAAAATACCCAACCTGAGTGGGTGGAATTCTTCTGTCATACCCTGGATGTTGTCCCAATGAATTGGTATGTAGAAACAGAGCTCCCCCATGGGACAGATGAATGGGATATCCTGTGAGAGGGATTCATGTTTGCATTCAGTTTTGGACGGGTTTGATAGTATTGATGAAGCGCTACAAGAGGGGAAGTAGTGATCTTTAGGATACCGATGGATATTTTAGATCTGATTCAGCTTGAATGGGCTACTCAGCCAAGTCACGCACTAGAATGTTATAATGTAACTCCAAAATAAGAGGATGAGGATCTGTGAAAGATTAACATTCCAGAAACGGAAGGTCGTCACGAGGTTCAAGGACCACAGATTGAGAACCCTGATATAACCCCGCCGTTGAAAACGAAACAAGTAAACATTGGTACTGAGGCAGAGCCCAAATTCGCGAATATTGGAGACTACTGGGATGACGCGATGGTGGATAATGTCGCTGAATTACTCCGCGAATATCAGGGCTTATTCCCTACCAAGTTTACGGATCTAAAAGGGACAATCGGGGACCTAGGAATGATGAAGATTACATTGAAACCCGATGTGAATCTGGTTAAGAAAAGGCCTTATTGTCTCAATCTGAAATATAAGGAAAATGTCCGCTTAGAACTGGACAAGATGCTCGTGGCAAGCATCATTAATCCTGTGGAAGAATATGACTGGGTATGTCCAATGGTGCGGTAGAGGAAAAGAAGCAGAAGGATGAAATAAGGATATGTGTGGATCTCAGGAAGTTGAATGACGCTTGTGTACATGATCCTCTCCTGAGTCCGTTCACTGATGAAGTGCTGGACAATGTAGGTGGCCAGGAAGCATATTTCTTCACTGATGGGTTCTCTGAGTACCACCAAATCAAAATCACGTCGGAGGATAGGAGAAAGACGACCTTCACAACCGAGTAGGGTTGCTTTCAGTACACTGTAATGTTGTTTGGATTGAATAATGCACCTGTGATCTTCCCATGTGTAGTTGTTGTTGCATTCAAGGAATTTATTCATAAGTTCTTGGAGGTATATTTTGATGATTGGATTGTGTTTGAGCTGGTTAAGCGTTTTGTAGCAATCTTGCGCCTGATGCTGGATACCTGTCGAAGATACCAGATTGCACTCAATCTTAAGAAGTCTTTGTTTTGTGTTCCTTTTCGAAACTTATTGGGGCATGTGGTTTGCAGACAAGGAATGATGGTATACCCTGCGAAGATCATGATGATACTAAACTTGGAAGTTCCACAGAGCGTGAAGCAGTTGCATGCTACTCTGGAAAAATTATCAAAGGTTATGCCCAAATCACCGCGCCTATGGAGAAATTGTTGAAGAAGGATGTCACATTCTGCTGGAATGATGATTGTAAGAAGAGCCTGGATATATTGAAAGAAAAGATGGTTACCTCACCAATTCTAGTCATCCTGGACTAGAAAAGAGAGTTTCATGTGCATGTCAACGCGTTATGTATAGTGCTAGGAGCAGTACTGACACAGGCACAGGCCGACGGGGAAGGCTTGGACCATCCTATCGTGCTCGGAAGCCAAATATTATCCAAAGCGGACAAGAATTATTCCACCACTGAGCGCGAGGAGCTAGCTATGGTGTATGTGCTCTATAAGTATAGTTACTACTTGCTGGGAGGCCATTTTAAGAAGTATATGGATCACTCTACGTTGAAGTACCTCATCAATAAACCTATGTTGGGGGGAGAATCTGTAGGTGGATTTTATTGTTCCAGGAGTATGATTTTGAAGTGGTTTTGAAGCCTAGACGATTGAATGCGCAACCAGATCATCTATCGTGCATCAAAACAGGGGAGGAACCTACTAACTTGGAAGAAGGATTGTCGGATGTGCAGCTATTTGTAGTGCGCATCGTGGATGGTCATTTTGAAGATATAATACACTTCCTAACGACAAGTACTGCATTGGAAGGATACACTATCCAGCAGAAAAATGAATTAGTGGTGTTCGTGGAAGACTTCTCTGTCATTGTTGGGCATCTGTACAAGATGGGCACTGATGAGATATTGCGACGGTATGTACCAGAGTTTGAAAGAAACAACATCCTCGTAGATTCTCATGGGGGCACTGCAGGAGGAAATTATGCAGGAAGAGAAACCGTGCAGAAGATTCTACACACAAGGTCGTGGTGGCCAACCCTCCATCAGGACTCAAAAGAATATCACAAGGCGTGTGATGTGTGTCAAAGGACTAACAGACCATCACGGAGGGATGAGATGCCTTTGAATCCATAGATGACATTGTAACCCTTTGAGAAGTGGGCGATAGATTTTGTAGGACCTATTCAACCACAAGGAAAGACAAGAGCAAGGTACATTATCACCGTGACGCAGTATTTGACTCATTGGGCAGAAGCACAGCCGACGAAGGATTGCACAGGCGTGATTACCGCGAAGTTCCTATTTGAGCATGTACTGACGTGATTTGGCTATCTGAAGATCTTGATGAGTTATTGTGGTACGCACTTCCTAAATGAGATGATCAGCACACTGACAGAGGAATTTCAGGTATACCACCAGAAGAGTATGCCTTATCACCCTTAGGCTAACGAGATGGTGGAACTGTTCAACAAAGTGCTCGACAATGCATTAACCAAGGTTTGCAATGCTCAGCGAAGTGATTGGGACCTATGCATACTTGCAGTACTGTGGGCTTATCGAATGACATGCAAGAAGTTGACTGGACAAACCTTTTTTAGGCTTGTCTATGGTGTTGAAGTGGTAATGCCTATGGAGCATATTGTGCCTAGTCTGCACATAGCAGCACTCATAGGTATGACAGATCATGGAGCCCTGGAGGAAAGGCTCACATAGCTGGATGAGCTCGAAAAATAAATATGTTTAGCGGGATTTCACCAGTAGATCCAAAAGCAACGCGAAAATGCACGGTATGGTTGACACATCAAGTTGCGCACATTTAAGGTAAATGACTTGGTTTTGTTATATGATAGTAAGTTTGATACATTTCTAGCGAAGTTTAGGATGCACTGGTTAGGGCCTTATGTTATTAAGAAGATTACCAACAAAGGAGTGGTACCATTGGTCAAATTAAATGGAGAACCCTTCCGAGGAAAGGTGAATGGCAGTTGCTTGAAGCCACACACCGGCGGTCCGACCATGTGACTAAATGAAGGCAGCATAGTCTTAGCACTTCAGGAAGCTGAAAAGAGGTGCAGGAATATAAAATATGTTGCCCGAGTTGCGGAGCTGTGAGATTGGAAGATGGTGCGAAGCAAGGAAGTGTCACTGGGTCCACGGGAGTGCGAAGGGAGCTGCGCTACCCAGGGAGAAATCGCACAGGTTGGCTGAAAAGTGACCATTAAAGTCACTATTCATGAAAAGACAAAAAAAGTGAGGCAAAATGGAGTGGGTGACCGACATTTAAGACAAAATTTATGGCTTAGATCCCTGAAACGATGCCGACAATTGGCATTAATGAACCGATTTTGGGGGAACAGTAGAATTTGAATTCAAAATGCCTTATAAATTACAAGTGGTTGTCGAGCGAAAAACACTTGGCATTTTGAGAATTGATTTGTTGCACTCTCGGGTGCACATGAACTGTGAATTCTTTCAAGATTTGGTAGCAAGTTCGACTTTTGAACAACTGTCAAAGGAGACACAGGAACTAGTGAATAGCATCATGTCGACATGCAAAGAAGCTATGGACACCGAAGAAGTGGCAACCGAGCAGAATGTGCAGGAAATGGATATGGAGGCCGAAGTAGCTGCTCCAAAAGTAGCTGAAGTATTAGCGGAGGTCCCTAAATCACCGAGAACACCAAGACCGAAGCTAACCCGAACTAAGGAGACTATGAAGGATAAGAAGGCCAAGCAGCTTGCCATACTGGTGCGCATGTTGCCAAGGAGAAACCCACCAAATCCCAGTACACAGGAGAAGGGCAAGGCTATAAACTGAGAAGCAGAGGAGGAGGACATCGAAGACATCCTGATGGACGATGAGGATGTGGGAGTGGAAATAGAGGAGGTTGAAACCCAAGGTGCAGACCCCATTACACGGTTGTCGGAGTATGTCCCTCCATGCAAGCCTAGGTGCAAGGCCCCAAAGGGGATTGATGAGAGTAAGAATCCCCTACAAACCCCTCTACTACCGAATGAAATTACTTTCAACGGTCCGCGCTTGGGCCGAGTGCCCATATTGAAGGTTGAAGATTGGGACTTGGTAGACCATGAGAAGTTCCCGCACCTGACGATTGAGCAGCTGATGCACCACATCATAGACACAAATACAGGAATGACCGCATTGAAACCATGGAGGTGGCTGAAGGGGGTAGAGAAGGCAGGATTACTGAACCTACTCTGGGTGTCGCATTATAACCGCACCCCGGTGACAGTTTTGGTCATCAAGCAACTATTGTGCTTGGTGCATGATGTGTGTTTGTGGCCGAAGGAGCCAATACCCACCACAGATATGTTAATTCAGCTCATAACGCGCCTATCATATACAAGCGAAAATCCAGCTATGATCTTTGGTGGCAAGGGTGGTGAGTCAATAAAGGAGAAATTCAAGCTGGTAAAGAAGCTGCACGGGTACGTTATATCTAACATCTGCAACCACACTGTGAAGGTGGCAGTGCAGATCCTTGCAAGGAAGGTGATGCAGAAGTGTCACGACGATGAGGTTTCGGTGCTTGTCGTCGCACTCACACAATAGTGCACAGAAGGAATCCAATTTAACTGGTCGGACTACCTTCGCGAAGAGTTCCTGGAGAACTTTCGTGAAGCACAATAGCAAATAAAGACATTCCACTACGCATGGCTCTTATTGTCGATTGTTCTGGTAACGTGAGAGCTACCAAAGGAGAGCCAGTTCCCTTCAGTCGCACCAGACCTTTCTGAAGCAACGAAGTATGCTTCGCTGTGGGTGACCAAGGAAACGGAGCGAGTTCGGGACAACAAGATCTTCTGAATCTTGATGGAAATGAATATCAGAATGGTCATCAATCGCAAGCTGCAATTGTCACCCACAATATACGCTAACTTGTAGAGATATGCCGAGTTTAAAGTTGATTTCCATCGAGTATCAATCAGGGTGCGGAAGGACCCTGCGTAGAAGCGGTACGACTTTTCATACCTGGCCATAGATGATGCCATCGATGCAGTGCTTGATAAATGGCCAGCAAAGTGGTGGACTACCATGGACTTGGCAGTGGGTGGAAGCAAGTCCGCCACACAGAAGAAGAAGGAAGAGACCAAGCTGAAGAGGGCGCAACTAGCCGAAAAGAGGAAAGAGGAGGCCATTGAGAAGGCTCAAGAGAAACAAGCAAGAAAGGAGGCAGGAAAATGGACAGGTGGCACAAAGTAGGGCTCTGAAAAAGGTGTGTGGTTGCCTTCACGTGAGACTGAAGAGGACATAGAGTAGCATGGCATGGACCCTCAAGAGACATCTACCTGCATTAAGCACCAAAGAGAGATGGAGAATGGAGGGTCCAGAAAGAAATCCAAAGCGACAAAGACCTTGCTGGACCCTATCACATTGACGAAGGGAAACTTATATGAGATGAATGACATAGTCAGGGATGTCACCGCGAAGGCCCTGTAGCAATTTGAAAAGTAGCAACATAACATACTAGGGGCCATCCAGACTAGGTTGCAGGAGTTGCAAACCTGTGCGTCACACACTGGTAGAGTGTCTACCAACTTGATTATCGACATGTCACAGGCTGCCAATAAATACGCATGAAGGCTTCTAGTGCACTAGTGTTGCCAGATGGAGCACTCACCATGGAAAATGAGGTTGACAAGCCCATTATCAGCACCTTGAAGGGATTTGGACTAAAGTTGGCAGCACTTCATCATGAAGCACTCCACCTCTTGCAAGATGGAGTAATTGCTGAGATAAGAGCCCGTGAGCACTGTGCCCTCCAGGTGATGAGTGAACAAAGGATAAACAATGATAGATGGCCCTACAAATAAATGTTGTCATCGCTGCTGACGCCGAGGTGACCGACCAGAGAAAGAAGATTATGCAGGTCATGGAAGAAGCATGCAGAATGGTCCCAGATTTGGCCATTCCAGAGGAGGAGCTAGTTGAGGTCTTGTTGAAGCCCCAAAAATTAGGTCTACAACAAAGGGGATACCCAACTGGTTCAGACCTTGTTTAGTAGCTCCTTTTCCATTTGGTATAGTGGGTCCGACCGGGGATATGGGACCAATTTCCCCATTTATGTGTGTGTGTGTTGAGAATTGATATTTCCTTCCTAATAATTTCTTAGTAAAATGCTTTTATTCTAAATCTAATTTATCAACATGCAATTGTATTCTAATGAATAGAAATATCTAATCCTAAAAACTAACCCAGGATTTAATCTTTCAGTTATGTGATCTAAAATAATTTCTAATGGCAATTGGTAATAAAGCTCATTCAATTGCTATGAGAAAAGAATTCAATAAAGATAAACCATTTCATATAAAAATTTATACGAAACAATTGTGAAAAGCATATCACATAATAAGTCACTCATATATTAAGCATAAATAGAATATCTATCACCATACAGAAGTGCCAAATGATAACTCAAGCATTCAAGCATTCATATATAAATAACCGAATATAAATATCACCTTAACACATAAGCATAAATTGCTAAGAGATCAAAGTACCATTTATAACAAGTTCTACTCATGAGCTTTAGCAATAATGATTTATCTCTTCTTAATTCAACATCTACTAAGAGTACAAAAGTGCAATTTCAGCAGCAGATATTAAACACAGATATCAATAAATCTTGTTCCACTCATTCATCAAAACCTCCTCGGAGGGTGCAGAAGTGCATGTTCTGAGGACAAGTTTTTGACAAATTTCAGGACCCTTCTCTAAATGCATGAGAAGGGTCCAAATACTACTAGCTAAATCTAAAAATGTTTTACTACAAAAATATAGGGGATGGCTTAAATGGCCGTCCCCATTTCAGGAAAAAATAAAGAAAAACTAAAACTAAAACTGACTCTAAAACTAAATCTGGCAATTAACTATCTATGTATCTATTTCTTGTAGTCGCAAGCATCCATCATTGGCATGAGGAGAGTTGGCTGGCCGACCTCTGACTTTAGTTGTTCTGCAAAAATGGAATCAGCAAGTGCTGGCGCCATCTTCTCGGAAAAGTTAGTGATACATTTGAGAGTCATGCACTGGCTATGTGGTTTTACCAAGTACTGCCAGTAAGAATCCCAATTTAACTTGGTTAACCTTTTGATGGACTCTACTCTTTCTTAAGCCTTTTGTCTCCAGCTTGTCTATTGATGTTGTACATTTGGTAGAAATTTACATACCACTTGAGGATACTCCTGATAAATACCACTGGTTTTTAGAGCTCGGGTTTTGCCTTTAGCCTTTAGCACTTTTTCCTACAATTTTCCAGGCTTACGGGCGACTGAGTTATTAGAGGTTTTCCTTCTCAAAGGGTTTCACCAGGTGATCACACATTGAAAACTACCTCCGTTTCTCGATCCGGGCTTCCCTGGTGATATTTTCTACCTCTTGCATGCCTTTTGTCAGAGGATATATAAACCTTAAATTTTGTGGAATGAACGACCCAATGATTCCTTGGCTCTTAGTCTTAAACTGTCAGTCTGTTATCTCAACACTATCCAGTACCCATTTGACTATGTCCATGTATGGAATAATCTTGGGTCTCACCACTATCCAGTGCAAGAACGAGCATGCTAGTTTTGTAATCGACGCCTCAGACGACCTGCGTGAGTCTGCAGTAGCTATAACTTCCATTACTCTAGGATTTTCTTCCTCGAGTATACTGTGCATGCCTTCCCAAGTAGTAATGCCAACATCTCTATTACAAGTGGTGTCTGTGTATAAGGGCGTCATTTCTTTGTCTTCAGAACTCAGAGCTTTTCCTTTCTTTCCCATAATATTCTGAACACTGTTATGTATACCTCTCTGCTTTTTGCTCCTGCAATTTACAAATGAGGCAAGAGCAATGATAAGAAAAAGGTGACAGGAAAGCTTTAAATGCCGAAAGCATATAAAATATACCACCCTACGTGAAATGGTCCTTCGATCAGATCAAAACCATATTTCATTAATGATTACCAACTAACTCATTAAATTAACATTAATGTGCATAACTGGGCATCAGTTTACGGAAAAACATTTTCGAACGGCGAGCCCTGCAGATCTGCGATAAAGCGATTTTGCGATTTGCTTCACAATATTGTACATCCGTTGCATGTGACAATCATCTATTACCATATGTTTTCCATGAAATGCGATTTCTGAGACGCGCTATCGTATATCGACGGTTTGAGGTATTTCACCTTAAGTGATATTTGAGGCCTATGAAAACTGCGATGCGATGAGTGTGTTCAGTGTGTGATCTCGCATCGCGATTTCACAATCTTAGGAGTTTTTTTATAGAATGTTATCCATTACCTTTTTGCGATGCGACGTTTTTTATTGAGAGAACGGTTTTATTCGAACTTATCATAAAACTTAAGTCTTTTTTTATTTTTTGGGTATTCTCCTAGGTTTACGATGGTAAGATTTATTCGAAAAGGGAATAAAAGTACTAATTTATTTTTTTAAATTTTTTCATAAACAGTCTCCACTTATTTAGTATAAGTAATAAAACTAAATAAGAAGGGGGTTGTTGTTGGCCACAACAATTGGCGATTCACTTGGAAGAACTAGTTATTTCTGTTTTGCTTTTGATTTTCTAAACTTCCAAAACAGAAAGCTTTTCCAGAAAATCAAACTTTATTATAGAAAGATAAAGTACACCATGCTTTCAACTGTCAATGATAGTTTGTTTCTTCTATGTTAGCTTTGATTTTTTACTTCCTGAAGCTAGTCATTGTATTTACATCAGCCACTACTTGGTTTGTAAAGATAAAAACAAAATTTTCTCTGTAAATCAGTTTTAAATATGCTCATTTGTCGTAGGTAGAGCCTCTGCTGCCAGCAGGCATTTATAGCCTTGACAGGATTACGTGTTACCCAACAATTATCATGTATCCTGCTTGGAGAAATATATGATTTTCAAAGGGAAATCCATATCCACACTTATTGATTTTATTTTCTTCTAATCCTTAAAGAACAATGCCTTGGTTTGGTAGTCAAATTATGACAGTGCCACTCACTTGATTTATAACTTTGCTGAACAAGCTGGCTCGTGATGAGACCCCTCGTCTTTTGATCGCACAATCTCAATTCATTGCCCTGTTGTGGTATGTAGTTTTGGCAAAGTCATCAAGCTATAATATCTATGATCATGATAAGTCAGCTCGTGATGAGACCTCTTATTATTTAAGTTAAAGTGTATCGCTATATTATTCCTTGAAGCTCGTAATTCTCTACTTGGGGAGGAAGTCATTGTTTCCTTAAGAATAGATTTGGACGACAATTGTAGAGTTTTTGGAAAGAGATTTTCTATAGAGAATCTTTGTTTTGTTTCTGATACCTTTCATTTGACTGATATAAAACAAATTCCCACTAAAGGTTGCTTTTTATCAAAATTTGTAAGGTTGAAACTAGTATCATTTTCAGGTTTATAGCTTTTGAGTGTACCTTTCAATAATAATGACCGATTTTCTAAATCAGTTCTATTTATACAAGCGAAAAACAAAATCTAAAATAAATACTTGTCTTTTTCGTCAGTTCCAAATGCAACCATTTACAACTGGTTTTATTATCAAAATAAAGGAAAAGCTAAATTACAAAAATAGAAGAATGATCTCGTATGGAAAGTATTTTTTGAGGATCTGCCCGTTAACAGGTAAAGATTCTCTTTTTCCTGTTAAATCCTGTAACATAAAAGTAGATGGACCTATGATTTCTACTATTTGGAAAGGGCCAAGCCACATTCATTGGAATTTCGTATGTTTTCCATTTTCCTCATGAGCCTTATCCCATTTTAAAACTAAATCTCCAATCTGAAAGTCCTTTCTGGATATCATGTTTGAATCAAAAGAAGCCTTTACCAATGCTTGGTGATGAGCATGAATTATTTTATCCTATTCTCGTTGCTCTTCTAGCTTAAGGATTTGCAGCTACCTTAGTTGTAAGGAAGAAGTTGGTGTTTCGTTAATAAATTAAACTAAGGTCAAAGAGGGAATGACTAAATGAGTTGGAAGGACCACTTCTTTCCCATAAACTAAATTAAAGGGAGAAGTGCCAATGGAGGCTTTCTGCATTATTCAGTCTACCCATAGAGCATATATTAAGGATTTGTGCCAATTCTTATGAGTTTGATCGATGGTTTGCTTAATGATTCTGATTAAGTTTTTATTTGTTGATTCAACTAACCCGTTCCCCTATGGGTAATAATTGGTAGAGTATTTAAGCTTAAAACCTCTTTAGAGCGCAAATTCAGTCATAAAATTGCCAGAAAATTACGATGCATTATCAAACATTAAAGCAGAGGGTAAACGAAACCTGGTGATTATGAACTGATCTATGAAATCAATGATGTGTTCGACATTAGTTGTCTTGAGAGGAATTGCTTTGACCCATTTAGTAAAATAATTTGTAGCTGTAAGGATATACCTATGCTATTTAGAAGAGTGAGGAATGATCTCACATATTATATCCAATCCCCATTGATCAAAGGGTTGATCGATATTAACTGGTTGCAAAGGCAACGATGGTTGCTTTTGTCTCCCAGTAGCAGTTTGACAAACTTAACATTTCCTTACATAGCTATGCGCATCTTTGAATAGTGTAGGCCAATAGTACCTTGCACACAAGATTTTATGTGTTGTAGTATCTCTAGCTTAATGTCCACTTGCTGGTCCATCATGGAGTTCCTGCAACACGTTTTCAGCTTTAGATTTCTCGAGACATCAAAGGAGAACAGAATCATAATTCATCTTAAAAAGTACATCGTTTACGAGTTGATATTGCTTAGCCTTCAACCTTAGCGCTCTTTTCTTTGCATAATCGAGGTTTGAAGGAGCATATCCATTCTTTAGATAAAATATGATATCAGCATATAATGATTCAATATCATTTAGGCTTACCTCATACATTTGTACTTCTGCAGATGGCGATGCTCCAGCCAGCATTTTGCAAAAGCCTTGACCTTTTACAATATTTGCTGGTTTGATTTCAGCATTGTATTCTTGTAAGGCAGTAACCCAATTTCCTCTTTTCTCACCCACGTCCTTTTGTACTTAGAGATTTCTTACCGCTGGAAACGGTACTATGATTTTTGTATGGGTTTTAAGTAGGAAGGGTCTGAAATGTTTGATCACTTTGAAGATAGCATAAGCTTGCTTCTCGACGTCAAAATAATTTAATTCGGCCCCTTGTAGATTTGAACTGAAAAAGGAAATTGGCACTTCCACCTTATCTTGATTTGCTTGAGTGAGTATCGCAAGTATATGATCTATCAGAGGCAAATGTGTACAAAATGAAAGGATCAGAAAAATTTGGGGTTGTTAAAGATGGATCGTTTACAACCGCTTGTTTAATCAAATTGAATGCTTCATACTCCTCTTTGCCCCATTTGAAGATGGAATTCTTTTTAATCATCGCTTGTAAAGGAGATACGATCCTTGAAAAGTCTGGAACAAATCTCTTAACAAAATTAATCTGGCCAAGGAAGGATTGCATAGCTTTCTTGTTGTGAGGCAAGGGAATTTTGGAAATATCCTTGATTCTATCGGGATCAATATGGATTCTAGATTTTGACACTATAAAACCAAGAAGTTTTCCTTCACTCAATGCGAAAAAATACTTTTTTGGATTAAGTGAAATCCCATACCTTTGGAAACGTTGGAAGATCTGTTTTAAATATCTGAGATGATTACCATGTTTTTTAGAATATACAATTATATAATCCAAGTAGATTACTATTGATTTGTTTACTAATCCCTTAAATGTGATGTCCATGTCCCTTTGAAATGTGGTGCCAGTGTTGATCAGACCAAAAGGAATTTTTTGATACGCATAAGTACCCCATTTGGTTCTGAACGTTGTCTTTAATTGATCATCAGGATGGACTAACACATGGTTGTAGCCAAAGAAACCATCCACAAAGGACATTAATTTTAATCCTGCAATTGCTTGTAATATTTGCTCCATGGGAGGCAAAGGAAAATTATCTTTTTGGCAGGCTTTGTTAAGATTTCGAAAGTCAATGCAAATTTTAATGTCTCCGTTTTTCTTTCTAACGGGAACCATATTAGAAACCCATCTAGAATGTCGAACAGGAAAAATTATTTTGGGTTTCAATAATTTATTGAGCTTAGACTTAATCTGATTTTCCATATTAGGATGGATTTTTCTCAGCTTTTGCTAGATAGGTTTCTCATCTTTTATCATTGGGATAGTATGCTGAATGATAGAAGTGTCATAAGTCTTAAGTTCATTGTAGTTCCAGGAAAAGACACTTTTTTATTGTTTTAGGAGATGAACATATGCTAATCTTTCTTCAGGGGCTAGGCCAAGACCTAGATTGATATTCTACAGCTTAGTATTAGTTCCTAGATTTACTAATTCATAGTTCAGAGTTAAAATTTGAAGTTTTGAATTGGTAGATATTTTGTATCGGTCTTTCAAATCATATAGGTATTCCAATTTGACTACTGATTTTGGCATAGCATTATTAGTTCTATCTTGTTGCAACTATTTGTCATGTTGGTCTTCATCTATTATCTGATTAGTGTAAGATCCCTCTGATGTGAGGAACCTTACAATATCAGGATCATCGTTGAAAATTCTCCAATTGGTAATATTATCAGGAATCGAGGGTCTAAAGATAAATTCGATTGCGAATTTGTCTGGGCTATAGTCTTCTCAGGGAATGAGCTTGGAAGCTACGTTTGCCAAGAGGTCAGCGCTAGCATTTTGGAGTCTGGGAATTGATGAAATATTGAATGCTATAAAATGTTCAGTCAGATCTTGTACTAAAGATTGATAATTCTTTAAATGACCTAATAAACAATGTATAGTATTTCGTACCTATCTAATTACAATTTCAGAATCTCCAAAGACTTGTAGATACTTGATATCTAATCCGATTACTTTATATAATCCTTGGAATAGAGCCTCGTATTCTGCAGTATTATTGGTGCAATTGAACTCGAGTCTACAAATTAGCATAGTTTTGTTTCCCTCTGGACTAACTAATACGCATCTTGCTCCTGCTCCATCGTCAAACTTAGAACCATAAAAAAAATAACTTCCAAAATAAAGATTTATTTCCAGGACATCTACAAAATTAACACATGTAGAACTATCTATTTGAGAAAAAATTTCTACGTGAGATAAAACAGAATGTTCTAAGTAAGGCGAAGTATGAGCATTAAAATTTCCTAAGAAAGAGTCAACATAATAGTTGCCAATTATATTGTTGTTGTATGCCATAGGTTCATTTTCTCCTTCCAACTCTGTTACTATGTATTTTTTATGCCTTTCTCGCTCAACCTTTATTTGATTTGGTTTACCATTGTAAGGGAGCCACATATGCGACCAATCGGTTGCAAAGTATCCATGAATTTTTTCAGACCAATCTCTACTAAGGATTAAGCCATAAAATTCTGGAATGTATGCAACTAAAAGATCAATAACTTGACATACCTTTGGATTAGATGACATCCTTATGGTAACCTGATTTAGTTCACCGATCACTTCAATCTGCAACCGGTCCAGCTGAACTATGCGTACTGCAAATTTTTGAGGTTGAACGTTCAACTTTGCACATATTGATTTAGGTAAGATATTAGATGAAGCTCCTGAATCTACTAAACAATTATGCAAGTTTTTGTTGAAAACTTCATAAGTAAGAAGAAATGGGGGAGTATGAGATCTCAACCTTCATCCAATTAGAGTGATATCGTTTGGATCAACTTTACTAGTCCCATCAGTTGGAGGTCCTCCCATCTCGTGAGAAGCTTGCAAGATTACAGCGACAGGCAGAGGTGCAACTAGTATTGCGTGTAACTCTTTCAAAAGTAGCTTTTGTTGATGTTTTAACTTGCTCAATTCATAAAAAGTAATGTTAGCCCTAGTCTTTCTTCATGTCTTCTATGATATTATACTCCATCTCATCAGAAACAATCAATGTTTTAGATGGAGTTTGTGAATCTGTTTGGACTAGGCTTGTTTGAGTCGCTTTGGGTGACGTTTTCTTACCTGTGACTTTATCCTTAGACATTGAGCTTGCGCTCTTCGGCTTAGGAGTAGCTTGTGGAGGATCAAGTTGATTTCTACTTCTAGTACTAACTGGCAATGCCTCTTGATCCTCTTCATATGGGAGGATGAATCCCACATTCCCTGTACTTCTACAACTTCTTCTTCATCAGTAGGCTCCTCGTTGGAAACTTCCTCTTCTTCTTCTTATTCAACATTTGTGATAGCATTGGGAGGCTTTGAATCAGTTGAAGGATTTCTTCTATAGGGCTTATAAGGCTTTTTAGAAGAATTCTCTACTACTTGTTTCTTAATGTCGACCATTTCATTAGACATGTTTTTCAAAACTTTTTGCAATCCTTCTAAATCAAATGGGTGTTTCGATTGTTTTTTCTTTGGATCTTCTTTAAAAGTAACCTTCTTAGCTTTTCATTCATCAACAACATTTTTCTTTTCTAAGGCTATGATACATTTCTCTACCGCTATTGCTTCCTTCATATTGTCAGCTAAAGTTGTTTTGTTAGCCCTATCAACGAAGATTGCTATGTTTGATGGTAGAGCAGATATGTACCATTCACTTTGAACTTCTTCACTAGGTTTGGAAGCAGTAGGAATTTTGTTCAAAAGTTTATTGAAATGCAAATTAAAATATTTGATAGGTTCCCTTGATTCAACCCTAAGATTAGACAGGTCATTGATCAGTGTTGCAATAGACCTGTCATCACCGAACTTAGTCAAGAATTGTTGTTGGAAAATATCCCAACTAGTGATAGATCCAGATGGTAATGAGAAATACCATTATCCAGCTGCTCCTTGCAAAGTGTAAGGAAAGAGCTGGACAACAACGTCTTCATTAGTAACCCCATTGAGATTTATAGATAACATAAAGTTGTTTATGTGTTCTTTTGCTAGCATGCCTGCTTTAGGATTAAACTTAGGCAACATTTTTCAGGATGGGTAGGCATTTGACTCAAGGGCGCAGGCATTAAGACTGTCTCTAGTTTATTCCATGGAATTTGGGCCATTGTTGAACTACTAACAGAAGAAAGCACAAAATATGCTCCTTGTGGTTGGGAAGATGAGGATATTACAGTTCCAGATGATTGTGAAGCAGATGTTGAAGTTCCAATGGTCTAGTGGACAATAATTTGAAGTGGAGGGGTGGATGGTTGAATTCATGATGGGGAGGTTGAGATGGATGATGATGTTGAAAGAGCCTCACTATCAGACCCTTTAGGTGATTTCCTTGCTCTTTTCCTTGTGGGTAGAGGTAATTCATTTGATTCGATACCAAACTTTTCACTCTGCAATCTGGTAAGAAGATGAGAAGGGTTATATTGCGAAATCACACTACCTTGAGATTTTTCATATTTTTGGGGTGATATAGAAAATCGCTGAAGTTTATGGATCAAAGATTCAAATTCAGGAGCTTCAATAGTAGATTTCTCATAAATGTTTGGGTTTGTGGTAGTGGTTGTTGTTTTATCGACTTCTCGCTCAAGATTTAAAGATTCTAAATGCAATGGAGAAGTCGAGGGAGATAGTGAGGGAAATTTACTCTCAAAATGGTATTTAGATTTAGATTTACTTGCCATTCACAGTTCGGTGCCCTCCTTTTAGCGCCAAATATGTTGAAGCCCCGAAAATCAGGTCTACAACAAGGGGGATACCCACTCGGTCCGGACCTTGGTTAGCAGCTCCTTTTCTGTTTCGTATAGTGGGTCCGACTGGGGATATGTGACCAGTTTCCCAATTTATGTGTGTGTGTGTGTGTGTTGAGAATTGATATTTCCTTCCTAATAATTTCTAAGTAAAATGCTTTTATTCTAAATCTAATTTATCAACATGCAATTGTATTCTAATGAATAGAAATATCTAATTCTAAAAACTAACACGGGATTTAATCTTTCATTTATGCGATCTAAAATAATTTCTAATGGCAATTGGTAATAAAGATCATTCAATTGCTACAAGAAAAGAATTCAATAAAGATAAACCGTTTCGTATAAAAAGTTAGACGAAACAATTGTGAAAAGCATATTGCATAATAAGTTACTCATATATTAAGCATAAATAGAATAGCTATCACCGTACAGAAGTGCCAAATGATAACTCAAGCATTCAAGCATTCATATATAAATAACCAAATATAAATATCACCTTAACACATAAACAGAAATTGCTAAGAGATAAAAGTACCATTTATAACAAGTTCTACTCATGAGCTTCAGCAATAATGATTTATCTCTTCTTAATTCAACATCTACTAAGAGTACAAAAGTGCAATTTCAGTAGCAGATATTAAACACAGATATCAATAAATCTTGTTCCATTCATTCATCAAAACCTCCTCGGAGGGTGCAGAAGTGCATGTTTTGAGGACAAGTTTTTGACAAATTTCAAGACCCTTCTCTAAATGCATGAGAAGGGTTCAAATACTACTAGTTAAATCTAAAAATAGTTTATTACAAAAATATAGGAGGAGGTTTAAATGATCGTCCTCATTTCAAGAAAAAATAAAGCAAAACTAAAATTAAAACTAAATCTAAAACTAAATCTGGCAACTAACTATCTATGTATCTGTTTCTTTTAGTCGCAAGCATCCATCATTGGCATGAGGAGAGCTGGTTGGCTGACCTCCGACTTTAGCTGTCCTAAGAAAACGAAATCGACAAGTGTTGGCGCCATCTTCTCGGTAGAGTTAGTGATACAATTGAGAGTCATGCACTGGCTGTGTGGTCTTACCAAGTACTGCCAGTAAGAATCCCAATTTAACTTGGTGAAATTTTTGATGGACTCTGCTCTTTCTTGAGCCTTTTGTCTCCAGCTTGTCTGTAGATGTTGTACATTTGGTAGAAATTTACATGCCACTTGAGGATACTCCTGATAAATACCACTGGGTTTTAGAGCTCGGGTTATTCCTTTAGCCTTTAGCATTTTTTCCTACAATTTTTCGGGCTTACAGGTGACTGAGTGATTAGAGGCTTTCCTTCTCAAGGGTTTTTGCCAGCACTAATCACGCATTGCAAACTGCCTCTGTTTCTTCCACCTCTTGCGTGCTTTTTGTCAGAGGATATATAAACCTTAAATTTTGTGGAATGAACGACCCAATGAGTCCTTGGCTCTTAGTCTTAAACTGTCAGTCTGTTATCTCAACACTATCCAGTACCCATTTGACTATGCCTATGTATGGAAGAATCTTAGGTCTCGCCGCTATCAAGTGCAAGAAAGAGCATGCTAGTTATGTAATCAATGCCTCAAATGACCCGCGTGAGTCTACAGTAGTTGTAACTTCCATTACCCTGGGATTTTCTTCCTCGAGTAGACTGTGCATGCCTTCCCAAGTAGTAATGCCAGCATCTCTGTTACAGGTGGTGTCTGTGTATAAGGGCGTCATTTCTTTGTCTTTAGAACTCGAAGCTTTTCCCTTCTTTCACATAATATTCTGAACACTGCTATGTATACCTCTCTTCTTTTCGCTCCTGCAATTTACAAATGAGGCAAGAGTAATGATAAGAAAAGGTGACGAGAAAGCTTTAAATGCCAAAATCATATAAAATATACCACCCTACGTGAAATGGTCCTTCAATCAAATCAAAACCATATTTCGTTAATGATTACCAACTAACTCATTAAATTAACATTAATGCACATAACTAGGCATCGGATTACAGAAAAACTTTTTCGAATGGCAAACCCTGCAGATCTGCGATAAAGCGATTTTGCGATTTGCTTCGCAATATCATAGATCACAATATCGCAGATCCGTTGCATGTGACAATCATCTATTACCATATGTTTTCCGCAAAATGCGATTTGCGAGACGTGCTATCGCATATCGGCGGTTTGAGGTATTTCACCTTAAGTGATATTTGAGGCATATGAAAACTGTGATGCGATGAGTGTGTTCAATGTGTGATCTCGCATCGTGATTTCACAATCTTAGGATTTTGTTTATAGAATGTTATCCATTACCTTTTTTCGATGCAATGTTTTTTATTAAGAGAACAGTTGTATTTGAACTTATCATAAAACTTAAGTCTTTTTTTTTTTTTCGAGTATTCTCCTAAGTTTATGATAGTAATATTTATTCGAAAAGGGAATACAAGTACTAATTTACTTTTAAAAAAAAATTCATAAAGGGTCTGTACTTATTTAGTATTAATAATAAAACTAAATAAGAAGGGGGTTGTTGCTGGCCAAAACAAGTCTGCATCCACAAAATTGGCTATAAGGGTACGTGACACTCAGATAGAGATGTGGCGGGTTCAGTTGGAGCTGAACCTACAGATTACAGAGCTCCAGTTGAGGGCCCAGAATTCAATGCCACCAGAGCTAAAGGAACATCGGGCGACCACTGTCACAGAAGTAGTGGCGGCAGTGGAGAGTGTAGTAGCAGACTGCACATAGTTGTTCGAGCAATCATTTGAGGTCCTAACCAGCTTGCAGGAGAACACAAACATCCAGAGGCTAGAGATGGAAGCATGTGAACTCCAACAATGCTATAATGAAGTTAAGGGCAAAGTGCGCACCGTCGCGCTGACACAGAGGTTAGCCAAGCTGCAGGAATCCAAAAAGTTGAAGGAACAGGTGGATGCAGCGCTGCACAAGGAATTAGTGTTGAAAGCGTGGCTAAAGCCCTGGCTGGAGGAAGCTTATGCAGCCACAGGAAACATTGAAGGCAAGCTTGCAACTCTGCAAGCGACACAACAAAATCTTAAGGCTGACAGCACATGAGTAGTAACCAAGAAGACAGTTGAAGATGCAAAGCAGGCAGTAGCTCAGTGCACGGCCGAGGTTGCGGTCATCTAGGTTGAGCTAGACGTGATTCACACAAAGATCTCCGCACCTACTGAGTGACTCGAGGGAAATTCATGATGTTTGTATTGGGGGCCTTTTGGGAGCCGGATCCCCCAAGGGAAATTTTGGGGCTAAAAGCCCATGTTTAAGTCAATTTTTGTAATAAAAATGTAAAGACTCCACATTTTGTGGTCACAGAGCGCGAAGGTCTTATGTATCAAAAAGGGTAGTCCACCCTTAGTTTTGTAAAGTAAAGTCAGCCTACCCATGGTCTGTGAACCATCGGATTGTATAAAAAGAGCTAAGCTCTAGGTAGTAAAAGGCATCGATAGAGAATGAAAAATCATGTAATAGAGTGATAGCTTTGAAGAAGAAGTCTAAGTCTTGAGTCATAGTGTAGGTAGAGACTCTACATCTAAGTGTGCAAAGGCCTAGGGTAGAAGTCTGCAGCTAAGTGCACGAACCCTTGCAGTTGTGTGCGCAAGGCAGACAAAGGTTGTAACACTTGGAAGATATTAATAAAAGAAGATATTCAACACTTTCTGTGTCTTTGTTCTGTTGAAGCGTTTGGAAATTTTATGTATGAATTTCCTTTATTATGCTTATATGATGCGTGAATGAATGCAATTACACTGAATAATTGAATGCAATTACGAATATCTGCTTATGCGGTGTTGGCTTTAAATATTTGATGAGATAAGCAAATCACTTAGACTAATTAGGGAAGCTTCACAGCACGCTGCCATAGCAACGCGAAAGTACCTAAGCAGCAAGTTAGGGTTTTGCGAAGGTCAATCGTATACATTCGCGAAGGTATGGAAGGACGGAATAGAGGGCTCATCTTGCAAGCCCTAGAGCAAAGCAACCTGCACGAAGGCAAGAATAGAAGGAATCAAATGACATCACAACCATCTCAGGGTGTGGAAACTTGGTTCCAGCATCCCCCCATACTGCTTCGAGTGAGACTTCGGTCCACGCTCCGCGGGCCGACAACACATCTTGTGTCCTCTTGTCATGGCTTGTCTTCTACTATTTATGTTTATGTTCTATCTACATTTTACTATCATGTTGATGTGATTGCTAAATTGGATATTGATATTGGGCTAGCAAGAAAATTGAAGTAAATTTCTCTTAAGCATAGAACATACCCAAAATTAACACTTTCATTTCGAATTTTCATGCGAAATCTTCTTTGCAAGATTTTATCAGCTTCTCATCACCTATTAGAATTAAATCATAGACATATAATACTATAATCAATAATTTACCTTCAACCACAATACGGTAAAGGTTTGTATCTGCTTTACTGTTGGTGAAGCCCCACCTGGTGAAATAACTATCGATCTTGGTGTACCAAGCACGGGGTGCTTGTTTCAATCCATACATCACTCGCTTGAGTCTACACACATTCAACTCTCTGCCAAAGGTCTCAAATCCTTCTGGTTGCTCTATGTACACCTCTTTGAAAATCACTCTGTTGAGGAAAGTTATCTTCACATCCATCTGATGTATCTTCCATCCCATTTGCATTGAAAGTGCTAGAATAGATATAATTGAAGATTACCTTGCTACTAGAGTAAAGGTCTCCTCATAGTCAACTCCCTCCACCTGAGAGAACCACTTGGCCACAAATTTGGCCTTGTGTTTCTCGACACTCCCACCTGTTGCTTGCTCCACCTTGTAGATCCACCTGAATCCTACAACTAACTTGTCCTCTGGTATTGGGACAACTTCCCAGGCACTATTCCTGATAATGGAATCATATTACTTTACAATGGCATCAAACCATACTTGTTGTTGCACTGCTTCCTCGAATGAGTATGGCTCAGTCTATACACTCGCTCATAAGAGCCATGTAGTCAGTGTACTGATCTGGTGACCTCCTCTTCTTGCATTGTGATGTGGGTGCTCCCACATTCTCTCTAGCATCATGAATCAGTCTGTTAGCCTCTCTGGTGTGCTTCCTTCCATCTCTTGATGTATCCACATAAGTGGGTGCTTCCACTCTCTTCTCCTCTTCTTACAGCTATTCCACAACATTATGAGGTTCTTCCTTTGGAGCTAAAATATTCTCATATGCATGCAACTGAAGCTCCCTCTCAAGGCAACATCTCATGGCCTTCCCTTCATCGAACTTCACATCTCTATGATCAATTGTCATCTTGTGAGATGGAAAGTACACCAGATAGTTGTGAGGTGTATCAATGTATCCCACAAATATGCCCAACTCAGTTGTTGGTTCTATCTTTTTCCTTGCATCCTTAGAAACATGACAATAAACTGATGAACCAAAAATCTTGAAGTGTGCCACATCTGGTTTCTTACGTGAAAAAACTTCTTTTGGTGTATTCATCTCGAGAATCCGATGAGTACTCATGTTCTACACATATAATATTGTGTTGCATCCTTCAACCCACAAGTGCAATGGTAAGCCCTGATCATGCAACATTTCCCGCGAAACTCCCACAATACTTATGTTCTTTCTTTCTGAAACCCCATTTTGTTGTGGATTATGGGGTGTTATTAACTCTCGTTGAATTCTTCAGATGCACAAAAGTTCTTGAACTCATTCGACACATATTCTCCACTGTTATCACTCCTAAGAGCCTTCACGTTCCTGCCAATGTCTTTCTCAACAAGTTCCTTAAATTCATAAAATTTTGAAAAGGTTTGATCTTTCTTCTGCATGAAGAATATCCAACACTTACATGAGAAATCATCAACAAATATCACATAATACTTGTGCTTGGTTGTGGAAGCTGTTGAGAATGGTCCACACACATCTTAGTGAACTCTTTCAAGGACCACTTGGGAAGACCTGTCGAAATATGTTGCATGATCTTCAAAGCTCCATGGTGAAAATGAACAAGTCGCATATGCCATAACTCACCCCCCCATCTATACAAATCAAATGGGTGTAGCAGCATCTGTGACTATGTCTTTTTGGGTATCGGGTTATGGATGCACTTTCAAGTGACTCATCTGGCTGGCACTGAACTCATTTGGTGGGGGGGAACAAGAAAGAATGGAAGAACAAAGAAAGCATCTAAGCCTTCCCCTTATGTCATGGGAGCAATTCTTCATCTCATGGGAGCTATTTCTTCCTCTCCTGTTATTAAGGAACGAGCCTGCTAGCGCATCCTAACCCCTTCTCTATACAAGTTATCGTACAAGGTCAAGGTAAAAGAAATCCCACTTTGTTACAGAGAAATGCACTTTATCGCATGTTACTCCCAATAAACGATAGATTCCCTTATATGGGCTCTTATCCTACGTTTCTTTCTACATACCTTTGATGTTTCCTAACTGCACTACGTAATTACATAGGTAATATTTAAGGATGAACGAACACACCCACCATTTAGCGAGCTCTTTTCAAATCCTTCCTTAAGGTGTGAAGC
>APFE030028553.1:73023-221455 GCA_000404065.3 Pinus taeda
TTTGGACGCGATGTTTTTCAGTCCATGGTATTGGATCGATGGTTTTTTGTTCCATGGTATTGGACGTGATGGTTTTTTCGGTCCATGGTATTGGATGCTTCGGCATGTATAAATATGTATTGTAACATTGAAAGGAACATAATGAAAAATCAAGCTGGTAGTCTCGGTTTTGAGATCCAGTGGGAAATCTATGCGTATATGTGTTTTATGTGTTATGCTCTCGCATTTTTATTTTTCCTGTGATTTAGAATTCGTATGCAGGTAATTTCTGTACGGGGTTAAAACCTACATCTTGCAAGTACAAACTTGTATTCTTCTCTTCTATAGTGATTTCAGCTCTCATACCATTTATAAATTCCTTGTAAACTCTAACTTCTAATTGTAATTTTCTAAAACAATAGACTTGAATGTACTCTACCAATTGTGAAAACCCAATTTAAACGATCACGAAATCATGAAACATACAAGACAAAGAATTCAATCAACACATTACACAATTATTTCATGGGGAAAACCATAGTTAAAAACCCCACTATCTATATATTGCATTAGTCAGAAAATATGAGAAGATTACAATTCTTTTCTCATGCCTAAACAACTTCTATACTATCTCTATTTGTCTCATTGCTTCCTAGAAAAGCCTAGGCTAATACTTCACCAATTTTCTACTTGCCCAAGTCCCTATTCCTTGTGTTGTTTCGTTGGGAATTAGCCCCCTATTAATTAGGGAAATCCTCAATTGAAATTACGCAATACATCATACGCCTTCCTCTGACTGCATACACCACCTGTACAATTTGGATGATTATACAACTAATCTCAACTGGGTAACTCTCAGATCACACGCACATGAGTTTTTTATGGTTGATTTATCAGTTAACTGGTTCATCATGAAGTAAACACCACATTAATTGACCTCCCACTAGTTCCTCCAACAGTTGGAACTAGTTAAACTGACTTTAACTCAAATAAACTGAATTTATTAATTACAATTCAAAATAAACTCAACCAAGTCTCCTAAAAAACAAGAATCGTTTTACATGACTCAAGTTAGACCCTCAACTCAAATTAACTGAACCAACTAACTCAAACTATCTTAGTTAACTCACACAAGTTGTCATGAGATGTGGAATTACAATTTTCTTCTAATTTAATTCAAGGGAAAAATAAATTTGAATATTTCTTGATGCCATTTTCAACAAAATTAAGAAAATAAAATGGAGAGAAGAACCAGAGGCTAATATCTTTCTACTGAGCAGTGGGGTTAAATCAAGGCTCATATGGGAGGCTATCCTCATGATGGGAAGATGACAATATCACCGAGGCACTCAAGCTACTTTCACACTTTCTTTGTTGTCTCAAATTGCAGAAATAATGCTAATGATATTACTAAACCACAAAATATCCAATACTAATGGAGATTATAGTCTTTCTGAATGAAATATAAGTGCATCAACCAAATCTTGAAAGGAAAGGAAACATAGCCAACATTCTAAAAGAAATATGATAAAAAATAGAGAGCTGCTACAAAGTTGTTACTGTATACACATATGTCAAGCTACTTTAACAACAAGAGAAAAAACAATAGAGATCTGAAATATTTCTCACCCACAATATAAGGCTCCAAGAGATTTCTCCATAAATCTAACCATAAAAAATGAGAAAGAGAGCTAGGCCTTCTGGAGACCGATAGGTCCAACTCCTCTTACATTAAAATACGACTATTTTATTAAAATCCACTAATTTCTCCAATAACAAAATATTTTTGAATCTTCTAAATAATTCTTCTAATAATAAACATATGATTCAACCTGCTCTAAAAAAATAATAAATAATTTTCAAATACACTTTTTAATCCCATAAATATTAATATTTTCTAAATCCTTGCACTGGTTCATGATGATAAGATAATGAAACAGCTAGAAAATCTTCATAAAGACAGGGGTTCCATATTCTAGGCTTCTCTTTGAATGTTGGGCACTTCCTAACAAATATCTTAACAAGTGGATCTCGTACATGCCAAAACAAGGACCCTTGTACTCCTTCCAGAATGATGATAAAATAATGGAACAACTAGCAAATCTTCATAAAGACAAGGGTTCCATATTCTAGGCTTCTCTTTGAATGTTGGGCACTTCCTAACAAATTCCTTAACAAGTGGATCTCGTATGTGCCAAAACAAGGGCAGAAGGGTTGTGGTAGTTATACCCACCTCCTCAAAGACATGATTGTCACAACATGGGTGAGAAAAAGTTAATGGTGAATACACTAAATATTAAGTATTATGTAATAAGCTAATGATTGCATAAGAAAGAGTTAATGGTGAATACATTAAATATTAAGTATCATGTAATAAGTCAATGATTTCTTTATATTAAATTAAAATAATGTGATAGTCAAGAGATAAAATGGAAAAAAAATTAGCTTAGATGTTTAATATTTACAAATACTATAAACCCTCCACTAGATATAGTCTGCCTAAGAGCTGCTCAACTGGTTTAAATGATTTTATACTTTGAAAAATGTTAATTCGATGCTTGTGATATCCCTTGAAATGTGCTCTTCATGTGATTGAGTTTTTCTGCCAGCAAAAGAACAAAGGGCACCTTAATTTTGACTTCCAACTAGTCCTTGGTATTGTTGTCATATATATAGCTAGAATTAGACTATTTTCAGGTCACACAACGGCAAATTTATTTACAAATGAAGCACAGTCCAGAAGTATGCAAGGAAAAATATATGTAAGCATCCTCTTTGTGTCAAGAAATCCTGAGACAAAGTATTCCTTGTTGTTGCTTCTGTAGTTTCCCTTTATGATCTAGATCAGCAAATACGAATCTCTAGATTTTCTTGTCTAATGGTGTATCCTAAGTGCAGGATTACAAAGGATGAAATTTTCTCTTATAAAGACTAAATCCATTGCCGGTTTGTTGCTCTTCAAACATTTGATGTCATACCCATTTTTTCATCCTAAAGATACTTTCCTTATTGAACAAATGGAAAACAAAATCATGTAACCAGCACCTCAATAAGCACAGACCAAGTTTATTTCAGGCCTAGCAATAGCTCCAAGTGCCTTCTCCATTTGAAAAATGAAGATCTGGGAATAGTATAGCCGCTTCTTATTAATAGCAATAGATTTATGATGCAAGCATGTGCATTGCTGCCTTACAAACCCTGACTGTACATCTGGAGCTTCAAAACTAGAACACTTACTCTGAAACATGACCAGCGAATCCTCTAGAAAGGCTCTCTCAACATAACAATTTTGCTGGAATAAGAAAATATCTCCAAACTCAGCAGACAATTTGTGTAGTACCCCAGACTGGAGATCAAAGTTTCCTGCAAACTTTCCAACAGTAGTGACAATCATGCTAAAATCACATCTCAAAAGTATTCCAACTATGTTTCTTGGGGACAAGGATATTGTACCACGTGCGGAGACTAGTGAGTCCAAGTGTTAGTCACAGTAGACACAAGATTAGCCTTAGTGAAATACTGAAGGAAATGCCCCTTTGCTGGAAGGTCATGCTTCTGCTGTAATGACCATATTTCCCAATTTCCAAATACAATACTCCTAACGAATAACACATTATTGGATTCTAATCTGTGGATGTAAACAGAAATCTAATTCACCTGTGTATATTCTCTGCACTTTTGTTCCATATTAACAAATGGATATTTCTAAGATGGATTATTCATAGTGCTACCACTATCATAGCCATAACGCTTACTTTATCATCTCCTTAATTGCCCTTTCATCATAGTTTAGGGATATAGTTAATCTCATCCTTCATCTGGGAAAGAACTGTAGCCCACAAATTCCTCGTGTACTCTTTTGTTTGCCTGGGTGAAACATATTGCATCGAACTGGCACAACATTGTTCACTGTATAGGGGAATATGTTGTTATGTTGCTCCCATGGGGTTTCTGCTATGAATTGGAGTTATTACATTGCTCGTTAACAAACAGCCTTGAAAAGGTCATTAAAATGCTAGCATATAGTAGGTTATACACACTGCTTCAAGATTCCAGATCTGCCTACTGGGAGAGTGCCATAATAATAAAATCCTTGGACCCCACAAGGAGAGAGCCATAATAATAAAATCCTTGGAAAAAGGTAGTACTTTATATGCCTGAAAGAGTTCGATAAACAAACTGTTAAACACACATGGGTAGCAACAGAATATGAAAGATAAAACATGAGAGTACATTTTTTATTAACAAATTATATACATTTATAGTACATGGTTTGAACATTGGGTTCCACATCCCAAGGTCTCTTGGACTTCATTTGTCTATTTGGCTTCCACACTAACCCATAAAGGATTAGGTGTCCAACATTCCCCCCTAATCCGAAGGGTTTTGTATGAGTCCAAGAAGAGAGATGTAATACAAAATGTGCAAAAAATGCCTGGCAGCACTAGGCTGAATGTGCTCTCTGAAATGTTGGTAGAAAGGGCGGTGGTTTAAGGATGACCACCAACACTAGAACGCTTAGTGTAGTTCCCAAAACTCTTCCAAGTCTGGCATGAAGCTTAAGTCTTTTGCTAGAGGAAGTGCTCCTGATGTTTTGAAGAGGGAAACCTTCAACTATGAAAGGGAGGTTTCACCCCGGATAAAAGGGATAACTTCAACTTGAAAATAGAATTATCAACCTGTGATGGTTTAAGGATGACCAACAACTCTGGAATTCTTAATGCAATTCCTGGAACTCTTCCGAAACTGGCAAGAAGTTGAAGTCTTCTACTAGAGGAAGTGTCCCCGATTTTGTTCCTGGAATTCTTCCAAAACTGGCAAGAAGTTTAAGTCTTCTGCTAGAGGAAGTGCCCCATATTACCAATTGAAGGCATGCTCATGGGAATCTTTGTCTCTGGCTACAACTTTGAAACTGGTGTGGCAGGTTGTGGCTCGGGCTTTCTTGATGTTACTTTGAAGCTTGTAGATGACCATCATTTCCCCCCTATCAGATACAAGGTGAGATGATGGAGAAAACTCAACTGCAAGGCTATTCAATACTCTTGAACAAGTTCTAACATGTGATTGAAATATCTTGTTGGTTGTTGATGCCCATTTCCAAGAAGCGATCCATCTAAGATGAATCTTTGTTCTTACAGGAGGTTTGTTTCTGAAGCATCTGTGTGAAGAATGGGTGGTTTTATGACAATGATTACATGGATGAAGATCAAAACAGTGATATTTCAAATGGCCAACTTGGTCACAGTGTTGGAATTTCACAATCTGTTGTTGTTGCTGTTGTTGTGGAAGACGGGCAGAATCTGGAACAACTGGAGGTAAACTGTCATCAGGAGTAGGTGAAGATGAACCTTCGTGAAGAAATCCAACACTTTGAAATTGGATTAGTTTTGAGTAATATGGAATATGAAAGGACAAGTTCTTTTCATATCCAAGACCAGTTTTGTGCTTGTTATGGACAAGCTCTTCCCAAGGTCTGATGATTGGCTCAGAAAGTGCAGACTGAACTTCTGCATCTGCATGTACAACTGTTGCTTTATTGGGTACTAAATCTGAATTAACTATAAAATTATTGACTTGTTGCTGATGGGTAGTTGTCTCAATATTATGAACAAAAACATGTTCAGAATGATGTCTATTTTGATGTAGCTCTTCTTGCTGTAGCTGTGATTCAAGCTGCAAAAATTCAATCTTTTCCTGTGCATTATGCAGGCAGGTCTAAATGTCACAGAGAGTGTGTTTGTTGATGTTTACCATCCCATCATCATTTGACTGTATCAAAGTATTTAATAAATCTAATACATCATAAATTAAAGCCATTTTGACTTACGAAAAAAAAGAGTACTGAAGCAGCTCTGCTTTTTTTGTAAGCTAGAGAAAAAATGGAAATTAATAGAGTGGCTTGGATATAAGTCTTCTAAAAAATCTACGATGATGAGGCGATGTCTCTATAAAGAGACCAAACCATTATACAACTTGTCTGTAATTTTCTTCAACACTTCTTCACGATTCGTGTATCTTTTACCACCATCTTCAAAGATTGCACAGACTAATTATATCCAAAAATGAAAAAATTAGCAATGGAATCAAAACATTCACGCTAAATTTCAGCTCCTCGAATCAAATCATTTGTCTTGAATCCTTGATGAATATATGCACACTTCCAAAAACCTTACAGATGTGTATTTCAAGACCTCCCGACTCAAAATTTTGAACAAACAAACACTAAACTGTACAGACACAACTACTGATGCACAACGAATATGTGATCTCTGAAATATATGTATGTAGCTTAAACTGGAATTTAAACTTCAGAGAGGGAGACTAAATCAATGCTTCCACATAAACATTCAATGAACCACGAACGCTGTCTATCTTATTCCACTCGTCTACTTATCAAGTTGATGCACATATATATAACGTAGAGGTTCAGAATTGAGAATGCACAAACACTTTATAATCCGAGAACTGAGTGAGGCGTTGTTTCCATTCTAAAAGCTAAGCAGTGTCCCGAGGAATACCTTTAGGCCGAGGCATCAACAAATTTAATGAAAAAAACTAATAAATTATGCACATCTGATGGAGATTGCTAAATATAGAGTGGTGGGTAGCTAGCATTAGTTTCCAAGATGCCGAGGAATAAAATGGATAAAGTTATGGAGATGTGCCCCCACCTAAACTTGAATCCTTTCGTTCATCTCTGTAATGATCTCTCAATTCCTAGAATGGTTACGGATTCGTGCGAGCCATACTGGTTGTGAGTTCGTGCGAGCAACCAGGAAATACCCGAGAAAATTCAACTACCTGGAAAGATGAAGATTACGCGGAAATTTATGGAACAACCTCTTCCCTAGACATTATACCCGAGATATCACGTTCACACTAATTTGATTATTCCTTTAAAGTTGTTGCTCCCACCTTCAATTGGAGGTCGTGCTCATTCTCTCACATTGCAATCTCTCTTCAACTCCACGCAATCGAAACCCCTTTAATTTTTTTTATATAAACAGTTGCTTCCGCCGTAATTGGAAACCGTAATCATTCTTCCAATATTGATGCATTGTTGCTGCAATGCAGTGTGGAGTGCCAAGTCGCTAGGTGTATAGGAGACCCCTGAGGCTCATATATTCGAGGCCGACATTCCTGGTCTAAACAAGACGTCAAGATTCAGGTGGACGAAGTCCTGCATGGAGGCACCAAAATACCCTGGTTGGCTTGCAGAATTCTTCTTAGAAATCCTCGGCTTCTCCAGAGACAATGAATCCTCTCTGTCGATAAATGCTTATACTGAGTTAAATCATACCCTATCTGATTCAAATTGGGCAGACTAATGAGCAGAAATACAATAGGACAGAAAGAGTACGATCCCCATTTTTGGTGATCTAACTCTCCACAAGCCAATAAACAAGAACGATTGCAAACAATGGGCGAGATTTATGTGTGAAATTGGATGGATTTTGCAAACATATTAAGTAATTTTGACTTTTTATAAAATATCACGCTCTTGACTAAACAAATTTGGTCTTGGTATAACCTCTAGTGGATGAAAATAACAAGGTGTAGCAAAAGACCGCACGGTAGTTTTTAGCGTCGTTTCTTGCTTCCCAAGAATGCTAGGCTTCACGAGGAGGTGAAGGAAAAGATTGAGAAGCCTGACCAGGAGAGGGGCAGAATCATACCATCAGCAGCGCCAAGATTTTCGACCCCAACTCACTCCACAACACCTCTAGGCAACAACTAGCTCCAATCAACTCCTTCAATGCACCATTCGTCGCACAAATCAACTCCTTCAATGCAGTGACACACTTCAACAATGAATGAGATTTTGTAGGGTTTTGACAGAGATGTCAACTTGCAAAAGATGCAGAACATAGGAAGAATGGTAGAAAAATGTAGGACAAACTTCTGAAGAAATGGCAGAAGGCAGTCACAAAATGGAGCTAAAAGCCAAAAATGGCACTGGAGAAATGACAAAGGTTGTAGCTATAATTTACCTGAGAAAATATTCATGAAAGGCAGAACTGATGGCAGAAATGACCTGCACAGAAAGGCCATAAAACAAATGGCTCAAAGTAATTATGGAGGGCAGGAATACACTTGCTCTGATACGATGTTAAACACACATGGGAAACAACAAAATATGAAAGATAAAACATGAGAGTATGTTTTTTATTAACAAATGATATGCATTTATAGTACATGGTTTGACCGTTGGGTTCCACATCCCAATGTCTCTTGGACTTCGTTTGTCTATTCGGCTTCCACACTAACCCATAGAGGATTAGCTGTCCAACACAAACAAACCACAATGTTCTCTTGGAACCCCCAAATCCATCTAAAATCCATATGTATCATGTTGTAGATCATATCTTGTGGTGAAAATCACAAGAGTTACCCTAATACCAGGGATAAAAGGGTTACATAAAACCGATGTCAAAATAATATTTTAAAACACACTTGAAGTCTAAATCTAGAACTCATTGTAATAATTGTGCTACCAATTTCACCCTACAACTACCTTCCAACCTAATTCTTAACTGTTCTGGGAACAAGGTGGAACCGTGTCTGGGACAGAATGATCTTGCAATACAACTGTGGCTTCATAGTGGTTATGTCAAGGAGAAAAATACTAAATAAAAGTCTAAGCTTCATCTTTGTCAACATGTTCATGCTTCATGAATTCTTGTGGAAACAAAATTGCTGAATTGCCCTTTAATCCTTTAAAACAAATACAAAGCCCTTGGTATATTTATATTCCCGAAATAACAGAAATAAAACCAAATCCATCGAGCATCCATATGTATCATGTTGTAGATCATATATTGTGTTGAAAACCACAAGAGTTACCCTCATGACATATCAGAGATAATAGACCTATTTAAAACGGATGTCACAATAATATTCTAAACTCAAGTCTAAATCTTGAAGTAATTACAATAATTGTGCTACCAATTTCACTATAGCTTACCTCCTACGAAAATTAGGTGTCCAACTTGATTCTTAATAGTTCTGGGAATAAGGTAGAACCATGTCTAGTACAGATTGATCTTCTGATACAACTGTGGCTTCAAAGTGCTAGTGTAAAGGAGGAACATACTAAAAAAAATTCTAATCTTCATCTTTGTCAACATGTTCAGGCTTCAAGAATGCTTGTGGAAACAAAATCGCTGACCTGCCCTTTACTTATTTAAAACAAATACAAAGCCCTTGGTATATTTGAATTCCCCAAACAACATTTTACTATATATGTTCAATGATATTGAACAATAAGATTGATATACATAAAGTTTTTATAAAATGAGTAAGGGGATTTTAATATTTGTAAAAATATTTGCAAGACATTATTTATGACACGTTTAACTTTATTTTTCACACTTATGCACCCAACAAGTTACAATAAACATGCCACATAGAGGAGAGGGGAATAAAACTACAAATAGGTTGCATAAAGGAGAGGAGAATAAGACTTTAACTAGCTGGAAATAATGACAAAGGACTCAAAAATTACTTCGTGGTTCAGTTAGACAACTGACAGTGGATCAAATTACTTCATGATTCAATTATACCACTACTGGATCAAATTATTTCACAGTTCAATTATACAACCATTGATCCCTTAGAATAAACTAGATGAACTTTGGTGAAGTTCACAGTTTAATTATACAACCACTTATCCCTTAGAATAAACTAGAAGAACTTTGGCCTTCACCAATGTTGTTAGGAGTAGTACTTGTACTGCCTAGTAAATGTGATATTTCTCATTGCAATTTTGGAATTCCTGTAACTCTTAAAAACATTTCTTTGATGCTTAACAATGTACTCACAATGTCCATCATAGTAGGTCGTCTTTCAGGAGATTCTTTTGTGCAGAAAAAACCCAGGCTTATGAGTTGACTGAGGCAATTGACCTCCTTATTTTCTATAGTTCCCATACTTGTCTTCTTCAATAGATTCCCATCTACCATGTCTTTAACTAGGTTTAGAAAACCACTACCCTCCCATTTCTGCAAGTTCATTCCTTCCGCAAAGATGTTGTGTGTGAGTTTCTTTCTGGTCAACATCTCTAATAACACTATTACATAGCTATAAACATCACCTTTTGTTGTGGCATGTCCACCCAATCCATATTCTACATTGAAACATTCTCATCGTAAGGTTTATAATATACAAATTTTAACAAAAAAAGGAAATTGTCAACATTTCTTAGTGTGCTATCTAGTTCATATAATACCTAACAATTGTTTGATACGCTATCTAGTTCACATAATACCTGGAGGAATTTAGCCTATTGACCCTTTGAGTGCATGTGTTGAAGTGATCTCTGAATCCTTATAATTTGTAAAATGTACACTAGCAATGCCAAAGTCTGTTATATATGTTGTCATGTCTTCGCCTAGTAGCACATTGCTAGGTTTCAGATCACAATGGAGCACTTGCACAAAACAATGGTGATGGATATATTTAATGCCTTGCGTGATATCTATTGCTATATTAACAAGCTCAAATTACTTTCTTCTTGGCCATTAGGATATAACCACTTCTCTAAGCTTCCATTTTGCACTAATGGAAATATCAAAGCTTTCATTTGGAGGTTTGAATAATATGTTATGATTCTAATCAAATTTCGGTCCCTAACTTTACCCAAAACTTTGCATTCCTTGTCAAAAGCCTTCTCGCCCCCCGCATTTTCCAAATTGAGAAGCTTCATAGCGACAAGTGTGCCATCATTTAAAACCCCTTTGTACACTTTTCCAAAACTACCATCTCCTAACAAGTTAGCATCACTAAATTCATTTGTTGCAGTCATGATCTCTCCATATGAAATTCTTTGATGTCCCGTAGTGAAGGATGCCATGACCTCTGTATGACTATGTTTCTTGCGATTTTGAATCCGCAAGATTCCCAAAAACAAACATAATACAACAACCACTGTAGCAATAACCATAGGTATGATAACTCTTTTTTTGTGCCAAAATCTTTGATGTTTGTGAGCATAGCATGGTCGCAGACTTACCCAAGGTCCACAAAGATCAGGATTTCCCATGAATTCCATGGCACCAAGATTTTAAAAATTCCTCCTTTAGGGACTTCTCCTGACAACTTATTGAAATAAAAATTACAATGGTTGAGCAGCTTGAGCTTTTCTAGTGACAAGGGTATTCCACCTGATAGATTGTTATAGTATAAATCCATAACCTCCAAACTTTGAAGTTCATTGAGTGTAATTGGAAATGGACCTCCAAGGGCATTGTGGGAAAGATTGAGGTACTCTAGTTCTTTGCAGCTTTGGAGTGTACTTGGAATGTAACCAGTTAACTGATTTGCAGAAACATCTATAGCTTGAAGCATAGTCATCTTGCTTAGTCCTAAAGGCACATGTCCATGAAATAAATTATTTGAAAGGTTGAAAGACAAAGCTAAATTTCCAAACCCTACAACTTCTGGAGGTATTTTCCCAGTGAGACTATTGTATGATAGGTCTAGGTCTAATAAGTTCACACATTTCCCTAGATTTTGAGGTATATTACCTGATAATTGATTATAGAAAAGATATAGATATCTTAACTGTTGGAGGTTGGCAATAGACTCAAGGATTCTTCCATCAAAATTATTTGAGAGAGATCTAAATACCCTAACTTTTGAATTTCCCAATATTGAAAGGGATGTTTTGCAATAGACTCAAGGATTCTTCCATCAAAATTATTTTGAGAGAGATCTAAATACCCTAAGCTTTTGAATTTCCCAATATTGAAAGGGATGTTTCCTTGTAAGTAGTTGGATGACATATTTAACACTTGCAAGTTTTGAAGGGTATTAAGTGCAAAAGGGATAGGCCCTGTAAAATTATTGGAGAGTAAAAGAAGTTGCGTTAAACTAGTTAAATTTCCAATCTGTCGAGGTATTTCTCCTATTAATTCATTCTCTTCTAAGTTTATGTAGTCTAGATGGCCTATAGAAAAGGGAATACGTCCCTTGAAATTTTTACTAAATAAATATATATTTTCTAAGGTGGAACAGTTAGTAAGAGCGGTAAGAATGGGAAAGCTCGTGGTGCTGTCGCTAACCAATTGATTATAGCCTAAGCTAAACAGTTTGAGCTGTGTTAACTTACCAAAATCTATGGACACTACTCCGCTGAGCTGGTTATATGGTAAGGAGATCTTTTGAAGCTTCGTACAGTTGAAGAGGGAAGCAGGAATGCTGCCACTCAACTGATTAGCACCCATAAAGAGTGTCGTCAACTGGGTGTTCTTGGTGCAAAACTCAGCGAGAATGTTACCAGTAAAGTGGTTATTTACAATGGCCAATACTTGAAGACTAGTGCAGTTAGCCAAGGGAGATGGAATTTGTCCTGTGAGATTGTTAACCCCCAGTTGTATAAATATCACTTGCCTTAGAATTCCCAATTCGGATGGAATACTCCCATGAAGGATGTTTCTACCCAGATTTATGTATTCCAAAGAGGATATGTTTCCCAACCAGGACGGGATTGTACCTGTGAGATTGTTGGTCTCCATAGAGATGATCTGTAAACTACGACACCCACCAAGAGTGGTGGAATTGAGCCTTGGAGTTGATTAAGAAAGAGGTAAAGTTTGTTTAAGAGAAACTAATTTCCGAATTGATAGGGAATGTGACCATGAAAATTGTTATTACTAAGGTCTAGAATCCTAAGAAAGGAGAGATTACCGAGCAGAGGAGAAATTGTAGCTTGTAATCCCATGCTTGAAACAGTGAGAGAAACCACTCTGTGTCTGGGACCACTGCATATGACACCTGTCTATAGGCAGAAGGAAACATTAGGTTTCCAAGAAGTGAGTAATGATCGGTATGGATAATATGTGATGGAAGAAATGAATCCAAATAGAGCTTCTTGATCACAAGCATTGCTGAGATGAGGATGCCCACGAATGGCAAAAAATACGTGAGTGACAGAGAAAATGAAATGAAGTAAAAGAAGCACTCTCTCAATAAAGAGAAGACGAGGAACGCGACATATCTTCATCTCCTCCTTGATAGAATGGTTTATGAAACATGAAAATGAGGAAGAATGAATCGATTTACTTAAATAGAACGATTTTCAATTTAAAATTATAAACATGAACAACGATTGAGATTTTATAATGGTTGGTGTGTCAAATTGACCCTAGGAAAATTTATGAATTAAGCTTGAATTAATTCTAAACTACAACCCTTATTCCCTTACTACAAAGATAAAGTACTGATTTTTTGAAGTTAATCTCATTTTTATAAGATAAACCTAAACTAGCTACATACTAAAACAAAACTAACTAAGTAAAAAGCCATGTAATCTTCTCATGTGATGTGCACATTTACCAGAAAATGTCTTGGAAAAATGTGATGCAAAATGTCATGCATCTAATCACATCTCCGATCAATTGAAAGTTTTTATTCATGAATGAACAGCTTCATAAATCTTTCTTTGATTAAATATTTTTCTATACTATTCCTTCTTTAGCAATCTCATGCATGCATCTATTTTTCTATTTTAGCCCCAATAAGCTCCATCTAAACTTATGTTTTATCTTTGGTAATCAACCACTTTGGAAATTGGAATGACCATGCACCTAATGAGAAATTCCATAGCTCTTCTCCCATGTTTTTTTCTGTTAACTAATGGAAATATTTAAGTTTGCACCACATGACACTGAAATTCCCTTAGCATGCTATATTATTCCCCTTGCTTGTACATGGATCAAAAAACTTGTATGTTAGAACTAGAAATATATTCTTTGAACAAATTTATTACAAAAAAATGATCAATTAATCTTAAAATGAAACATTCAAGTCCTTTTCCTAAGCCCAGTTTACTTTCCTATCTAAATATGGAACAAACGGAGCTAAATTGTCAACAATGTATTATTGCAAAATTGTAATGCTTTTCCAATGGTATAATACATTCCCAAAATGGTGATAAAATCAAAAGTAATCGTGAACATATCATAGGATTTTCCCATACTGTACATTTATTCTAAAATTCTAAAGAAAATAATGCAAAATCATGGAAAGTTATAGCCCCAAAGTTTTAGATCTCTATGAGACTTTTCTAATCGTATAAGGCATGTTTGAAATGGAGTTGAGAGTCAAAAAGTTATTGTGAAACTATCAAAAGAGAATTTTTTCTTATCAAAAAACTTTTTAACCCTTTTTGAGTACTGTCCAAAAAGCATCTTTTCGTTTTATAGGTTTGGAAAACCTATCAACGATTTTCAGAAACAACTTTTTTTAATTATAGTTTCAAAGAAATCCTAGCAAGGGGATATTTACATATTTATCAACCATAGTGGCCATGATGTAGATATGATGTTTTTTCCATAAGGGCATGGCCTGCGTATTTTTGTATTATGCCATATTGTACATAGCTGAGGCCCACATGTTTTTTGTGCATGGAACACATATTTTGATGGTGTGGCCATAGTGAAGGCTAATTGAATGTATTTTTGTACCCATTTTTGTCATTGTTTATATGCACACGCACACACACACAAACATTGAATGACTATTCACTATGTTTATGCGATGATGTAATGGATACACTTGTGATATATGCATTATTTTACATTATTTATGTAATTATGATGGTAAAATAAAAATATGCATACATTGATGGGATGAATTGTGAAAAGTTACATTTTAATGTGATAAATGATATCTAAAGTTTCATTTGTAATGTTGTCTACAAACTGATTATCACTTCTAGGAATATGTATGGAAGTGATGGATTCAAAATTCCATGATGGAATTTTTACTTATAGGAAATTTCTAAATAGACAGGGATCAAAAGCATGGTTAACATTATTCAACTATGCGATAATAAGTTGAGGTGTTAGATATGGAGTTGCGTAGAAACAATCAATAGGATAAACATAGTACCATACTCTACCTAGTTATTCATGGATAAACCTATGTATATGACATGGCCTTGATTGAAGTGGCATGTGTGAAGGAAAATAAATAGTCCAAGTCATAAATTTGATATTCCAAGTCCATCAACTAGCACCATAAAAACAATTGATGTGATCAATTGGAAAATGATTCATTTGGAGAATCAAGTGATCAGGAGCATAAAAAATACCTAATGCTCATAAAAAGACTAAAAACCCTATGGAATTTTTTAGAAAATGCAATATACAAATGAAAGTGGTATGAAGTAGGTGATTACTCAATGGTAAAAATTCTTCAAATGTAACCTTTTGATGGGTTATTTGAAGAGACCACCCTTAGATTAAGTGAGGATGTGAGTGAGGCAGTGCTTGATGATGAAGGGATCCTATCAGAGTGTCTTAGACTTTTTAATTCTAAGGTGTCATGGGTATTCCATCTGACAAAATTTTGGAGGCGAAATCCATGCTTTGAGACTTACATGAGTCCTTAGATAGAAGTATGTGATGGTGTATTTTAGTTCTTACCTACCATTTAATTGCCACATCAAAATGAGACCACTACTTATCCTAAGTTTTTCCTCTCAAATATTGACTAGGTCAACATCAACTAATATTTTTGATGTGTCCACTCTAAATATTAAATTCTAAAGCAAAGTGAACATGCAAACCAAGGATAGAATTTGACACAGAAAAGTGTCTAGTGAAAAATGAGAAAATATTGGGCATTTGTGACCTTGATTTCCTCACACGCTTACGAGGAATCCTCTTGTGGAATTAAAATTGAATGTGTTAGAGTGGTATTTTTGGAAAAAAAAAAAAAAAAAAAAATTGAAGTTTTAGAACAATTTTCTAAAGGTTTAATAAATTGTGTTAAATGATTTCCCTTTGTCATTTTCATCGATAAATTTTAGGATAGTTTTCTAAAAAAAGGAATTTTAAGGAGATAAGTCAATAGTTGATGACTCATAAGAGATATATTCACTTCATCTATTGAACTCAAATATTTCTCTATAAAATAGTATTTATATTGTTCAACACCTTTTCTTATGTTTCTTTTCCAACTCCAAAGTTTTCCTTCTCTATCACACCATATATGGCTTATTTGTTATGCTAATAAGCATAATCATCCTAACCAATTTCGATCTACAACTCCACATTATAAACCTTTGTTTAAAATTCAAAACAAATGCATTTTAGGAAAACCATATTTTTCAATAAAATCTTCTAGTCATGGTTTATCATAACATGATACTTTTTCAAGTGCAAATATGAATTTTCTAGTCAAACATCACTTGTGAAGTTTACATCAAGGAAAGGATTTAATAGGCATTGCTTCATGATAGGCATTACCAGCATGTGAAGGAACATTTACAGAAGGAGCTAGATGGATCGGTGAGCAAGAGCTACAAGCTCACTAATGATGGTATGTTGTTATTCAAAGATAGATAGTATGTGCCTTGTGTAGTTGACATAAGGAATCTAATAATGGATGAGTTTCATAAAAGACCTTACTCAAGTCATCATGGTTATTAGGAAATGATAATAGCAAAAAAGAAAACATATTATTGGCCATGATTGAAGAAAGAAGTTGTCGAATCCATTTCCAAGTGCATGGAATGTCAACAAGTCAAAGCAGAATGCAGGAACCCTATAGAATTTCTACAACCAATCCTAATTCTTGAGTGGAAGTTCAAGTCATATCCATGGACTTCATTAAGGGATTACCAAAAATAACCAAGCAACACCATGCCATTATGGTGGTAATGGAAAATTTGAGTAAGGCATCCCACTTCATAGCTTTCAAGTCCACACACAAAACCATCGACATAACTCAAATATTTATGAAAGAGATATTCATATTGCATGGATGACCTAAGAAAATCATCATAAACTGAGATGCCAAGTTCACTTCAAAATTTGGAAGGCATTGTTTGCTAGCTTTGGAAATCAACTAGCATTTAGCACAACATATCATCCTCATGTTGATAGACAAATGCATAGAGTGAATAGAATTTTAGAAGACATGTTGAGAATGTATGTTGTGCATTAGTCAAAGAGGTGGGAAGAATTCCTACCAGTAGTAGAGTTTACATAAAATATTGGGTACCAAGATTCACTGAAGATGAGCCATTTTGAGGCATTGTATGGACAAAAATGTAACCCTCCCATTTTTTGGGATGGCCCAATAAATAAAATATTTCTTGGATTAGACATGCTAAAGGAAATGGAGCAAGAAGTGCTCAAAATCTGGCAAAAATCAAAAGAAACCAAAGATAGGAAAAAGAGTTAGGAAGATCATTACAAAATAATAAAGGAATTCCAAGTGGGACACCATGTATGCCTTTGCACCAGACCAAGGAAGAGCTCACTAATAGTGGGGTCTTATGCTAAGTTGGAACCTATATTTTTTGGACCATTTCATATTTTGGAAAGAGTGGAGTCAGTGGCTTACTGATTGGACTTACAATCCGGTTAAAAATAAGACTTACCACCCATAGTGAAAACACATGATGTTTTTCAAATTTCTTTGCTTAAGAAGCATGTACATGACATTAATCATGGTGGTTACTTGTGTGTGATACAACTGTAACTTGAGGGAGAGTTCCAATTAGAACCATTATGCATCCTGGACCAGAGATAGACCATGATCCATAATTGAGTGGTAGAATTGGTCAAAGTGCAATGGAAGCACTTTGTGTTTATTTTTCCATGACACTTTAGAATCAGGTCTATGTCTAAAACATGATCACAAACACACTAAAATGGGACAATAGAAATCACTTTGCAAAGTGGAAAATGTACAACAGTGAATCAATGAAGTACACAAGATTTTTGCAACCCAAAACTTATTATATTACAATCTTTAATAAATAAAAACATAGGGCTATCATACTAGGGATCATGGCCCTTACAATTGGCCCCTATACAAGAACAACAAGGGATTGATGTCAACAAATCATTCCTATCAATATACCCTTGAACAAGACACACTTCACTTACTTGTTGAAGGAGTGCTCAACTAAACCCTTTTAGTCTACGTACCTTGAACACGTAGTAGGTCCTTTTATACCTCTATTGTTTCTCATAAGTAGTTTTTCTACTCCATAATTGCATGTATCTTCAGCTGACCAAAACACATTTTATCAATCCTCTCAAATGTTTCTCTCAGAAGACTGAACATGGGTTTCCCTCTAACAGTCCTTTGTTGCTCCAAAGGTTTTTTCTCTTAGGGTCTTTAACAATTTCCTTCTAGCAATGCTTTGCCACACCAAAAGTCACTACACATAAGGTATTCAAAGGTTTCCCTCCAATAATGAAAATATTGCTCCTTTATCATTATACTTAGGGCTTCAAAGACAAGCCCTCACAATAATATTTTGCCACATCAAGCTCATTGTACTTAGGGATAGTCCAAGGAACCCTCACACCAATGAAAAACAACTTACATTCATTGAACTTGTGGCTACAATAATCATTTTCCATAACCAGACTTCATCAACCTAGAAATCATCACATAAAGGAACAAGCGCATACCTCCTTCACATCACTGCACAACCATGAAGAAACTTGGCCTAGGCACTTAGATAACAAAGGTATGTTTTCCCTCTTTAGGGCTCTTGTGGCTACTTCAAGGGGTCCCTTCTCTACAAGTATATCACCCTTAAACCTCGCAGTCATCTCATACACAAGCCCTGTACTTTTTGTGCATTAATTGAGAGACTTTCACCCTCTATTCTGCTTCACCATAGGCCTTATGGCCCCTGAGTCCTGAACTAGCAAGGTATTAACCCTTCTTTAATATACAACAAACAATATCAATGCTTTAACATAGAGATGGTCCCAACCATGTGCACAGAACCATGTAAAAATCTTGTCCAACAACTCTTCCTAACTCAACCAATCCATATCACAAGAGAAAAATCCAAACTTATCCTTCTCTTCAACTCTAGCTAGGCACCTTTAGGGTTGCGTCTATCTTAGATTATTCTTCTCTTTGATGAATTGCACTTGTGATCATGTAAAAAATGAGCTTGAAATCCCTTCTACTTATAGTGATCTTAAGGGTGCACGCTAATCCCTAAGGGTCATGTCTTGTAGGCCAAGTTAACATGAGCCTACACATAAAAACCCCACTAATCTAGAAATATAATTTCTTTCATTTGTCTTTCACTGCTCCATTGAAGCCTTAGGTGCCTCTTATTCCTTCGAGGGTGTCCCCACATGCTTTCAATGATTAAACAATTATTTTACACCTTGGCCTTGCACCCAAAAATTTGGGTACAAAACCCATCACTTGGGTACATTGCCAATGAAGCTCCATTTGCATGGGTCAAATCATCACAAACCCAATACCCCAAGGGTTGTGGCAGTACCTCCCAACCTACACATTTCAACACTCCCTCTTATCAAGGGAGGTACTTCCACCACTCTGAAATATCTCATCATCATCAATGAAACTAGCCCAATCTTTGGCATTCACCACTACAACATACCTTATAGAATGAACCACACTATCCTCAGTAGTGTCCCTGCCTCTCGAAACTTCTTGCCTCTTCTTCTCCTCAAATTCCTTTAGGCCATTCCATGGTTCCTTCTTTCCAACAAAAGTCCCCTTGCTCCCCACTAACCATGTGACCTTCTTAGGTTGCATATTCTCCCTTTGAACCTACATACTCTCACTTGAACTTGACTCCCTCTAAGCATCAAGAACCTTCTTCATCCATTGACCTATAGGATTTCCCATCAACAGATATAGACCATGATCCTTAACTCTAATGATAGCTCCAACAACGTTAGAGCCTCTAGGTCTGAGATTTGTTTTTCCATCCTATAAAATCACCTCAAACCCCTTTGTTGAAAATAGCAACAAGAAATGCTAAATATAGAAGTGTTAAATTTAGCACTGCTATAAATAGAATTTCGGGATACCTTCCTATTTTATTTAGTCCCTCAACTAAAATAGAGAAGTAAAATTCAAATTTGACCTTAGCAGATGTTTGTAAAATAATTAATTAATTCATCTTGAGTTAATTAGTTGTAGAAAATAAAACATGAAGTCTATGTGGGGACATGCAATAGTTTCTCCATTGATTGAGGAATTTATCCATAAGTTAAAGAGATAAGGATGAGTTGTAATATTGAGTTGTAATTAGTTGGCTCAGTTAACTAAGTCAAGTCTAGTTAGATTAATTCAAACAATTTGTTGATTTAATTGTGAGTTCAGTTAGTTAATGCATGCATGCATGTAACTACTGCACTTCAGATAACTGAATATTCTCTCATAAATAACTCATGCATGTCAGTTCATATAGAGACCCAGTTGAGATCAGATGGAGGGACAATGTACTATTAGTTGTAGGAATATTTCGTTATTAATATCTCTTGCGTGCAGAAGGAATTCATTCCTTGGAGATTGCACAGTTACTTATTCAATTTAGTGAGTGTGATGAGGTCAATTCACACATGTAGCATCACTGGACCCCAAGGAAAACTGCACAAGGAAATAGGAGGCTTGGAGGGCTGAGGAAAGGCATATCTTGTTTCTACATAGTTTGTGAGTTGTATTATTTGATTGTAAAGAGAGCGGGATAGCTTGTGAGCAGATTCTTTTTGTAATATTGAACATCTTTCCACTTGTATGATAATACATAGATTGGGGTTTTAGGCTGAGGCTTTCCCCAGGTTATTCTTCTGTGTTCATGTGTGATTTATTTCTCATTCTCAGTTATATGTGTTCTCATTGATCTCACTCATATTCAATTAAGCTTCCGCAAAGTTTGTTGTAGAAGTAGATCTTGTATTTTGCTTTAGTATATTACATAATATGTTGATCTACAGCGGGAATTTCTACATGGTATCAAAGCAAAGGTGATCAAAGCGAAGAACAGTATACAAGAAGGGAGAAGTTCGAATTTTGCGGTTCCTCAATATAGAAATCGAGTTCTTATCACATCTTAATTTCACCAATGGCGTTCAACGGTTTAAGACTCGAGTATGCCCTTGACGGCAACTCAAATTATATAGCCTATAAGGATCACATGGAAGTAGTATTAGAGGATAATGGTCTAAAGGACTTCATTGATCAAGAAGTCCCCAAGCTGACTGATGCTACAGAATTGGTAGAATGGAAGAAATGTGTGGCTAGAGCAAGGAGAATCCTTCTGGAGGGACTTCGAGACCACATATTCTCAAGTCTCCATGGGAAGGAGACACCGTTTTCGATGTGGAAAACATTGAAAGATCTATATCATAACAACAACGATCAAAGGAAGCTGGCGCTAAAAGACAAGCTTCATAAAATCAAGTGAAAAAAGGGCGACATGATCTCTACATATCTGAACAAGCTCACCACTTGCAAGGATGATCTTGGAAGTGTAGGGATCACGACTGATGATGATGACATGGTGAGTCTTGCACTCCTCGGTCTTCCTAAGAGCTGGCATAGCTACCAAGACTCGGTTAATGGAAGAGAAAAACTGCCAGATTGGGAACAAATTTGGTTGGATCTGATGTAGGAGGAGATAAAAAGAAGCACTAGAGATGGATCCTCATCGAAGCAAGATGATGAGGAAAATCTAGCCTTAGCGAGGAAGGCAAGGAAAGGGAAAGGGAAGGCATCCCATCCCAAATCTAGTTCTTCCCATGGTGGGAAGAATTTTGACAAATCGAAAGTGCAATGCTTTCATTGTCATGAAGTGGGTCATTGTGCTATGAATTGTCCACAGAAGAAATCCAAGAAGGGTTCCTCGAAAGGATTTGATGGTGAGGCACTGGCCTCACAGTTTCAGTTGGATTTCTCTCTTATCGTGTGCATGGTTTCATCCATGTGGGATGTATATGGTACCTGGATAGTGGAGCTTCATTCCACGTGTCAGGTGACAAGAATCTTTTCAGTACCTTGGAGGAGAAGGATCTACAAATGCATATTGAGATGGGTGATGATGGAAAGTACCGTGTTTCAGGTGAAGGTATGGTTGTGTTTTAGAGGAAGCATGGAGATCCCCTCACCCTGACTGATGTAAATTATGTATCGGGTCAAAGGAAGAATCTTGTGTCTGTTACTATGCTAGAAGATAAAGGTTGTGATGTAGTCTTTAGTAAAGGAAAGGTATTCCTGAGGCATATCGGTACTAGATATAACAAGTGAATTGGGATTCGAGTAAAGAATCTCTACAAGCTGGAGGTAGACGACTGTGTTTCATTGAGTTCCAAAGTTGAGATGGTGCAGAACCAAGATGTTGGCGAGCTATGGCATAGAAGACTGGACCACTTACACCATGGAGCCCTGAAGATCATGCAGCAGATTTCTACCAGACTTCCCAAGGGAAAACTGGAGCAAACAAATACATGCAAAGGTTGTACCTTGGGTAAGTATGTGAAATCTTACTTTTTGGATCAAGACAGTAGAGCTGGAGAAATCCTGGAGTGAGTTCACTCAAATGTTTGTTGACCTTTCTCTACATCCTCCACTGCTAAACAAAGGTACTATGTTATTTTTATTGATGATTTTTCTCATAGATGCTCGATCTAATTTATGCAAAAGAAGGATCAAACCTTTGTGAGGTTTTGTGAGTTTAAAGCCTTGGTGAAGAAAGAATCTGGAAAGAAAATAAAAGCCGTGTGTAGAAACAATGGTGGAGAGTATGTATCCCAACAATTTAAAGACTTCTACGTTGCAGAAGGGATTAAACAGGAATTGACGGCACCCCATAACCCATAGAAAAATGGGGTGGCCGAAAGGAAGAACATATCAATTGTGGGAGCAGCTCGAGCGATGTTGCATGACCAAAATCTACCACTGCATTTGTGGGTTGAGGCATGCAATACAATAGTATACTTGTAGAATAGAAGCCTGCATTGTATACTGGGAATGAAGACACCTATTGAGGCCTTTTCCAGGAAGCAACTAGATGTGAGTCACTTCCAAATATTTGGATCATCAATTTATTGTCATGTGACCAAAGATGCCCAGAGGAAGCTAGATCCAACAGTTTAGTTGGGAATACTTGTGGGGTACACGGATACACCCCACAACTATCAAGTGTACTTGCCTACCAGTCAGAGGACAATGGTACGCAGGGATCTAAAGTTTGACGAGCAAAAAGTCATGCGGTTATCACTTGAGAGGTAGCTCAAGTTGCATGCAGAGGAGGAACTTTCAGTTCCTAAGGAGGAGGAGCCTCATCTTGATGCGGAGCAGCCACATGTAGAGGATCCAGGAGTGGAGACATCCACTCATGCTGAGACTTCCAGAGATGGGCGGAAATGCTCAAGGGAAGCTGACAAGTTGAAGCTGGATGCCCGAGAGAATGTGGGACAACCATCTTCTCAGCGCAAACAGAGGAGGTTGCCTGAGCGGTACACTGGGTACACAGCCCTGGTTGGGGAGTGTGTAGATACCAAACCTTCTTCATTCGAGGAGGCAGTGCAACAACCGGTCTAGGTTGATGTAATGGTAGAGGAGTATGACTCTATCATTCGGAACAGTGTGTGGGATGTTGTCCCAAGACCTCAGGGCCAATCGGTGGTGAGTTCTAGATGGCTTTACAAGGTAAAGCAGGCAGCTGATGGCAGTGTTGAGAAACATAAGGAAAGGTTTGTTGCTCGAGGTTTCTCACAGGTCGAGGGGATCGACTACAATGAGACCTTTGCTCCTGTAGCAAGGTACTCATCTATCAGATCGATGTTGTCACTATCAACTCAGATGGGTTGGAAGATCCATCAGATGGACGTGAAGGCAACATTCCTCAATGGGAAGATTGAGGAGGAGGTGTACATTGAGCAACCAGAGGGTTTCGAGACCTTCGATTGTGAGTCACATGTGTGCCGACTCAAGAGGGCTTTGTATGGGCTGAAGCAAGCACCTCGTGCTTGGTACACCAGGATCGACAACTATTTCACTGGGTTGGGCTTCACCAAGAGTGAAGCAAATGCGAACCTTTACCACATCATTGTAGAAGGTAAGCCATTGATCATTGTTATTTATGTTTATGATCTAATTTGACAAGTGATGATTAGCTGATCTAGTCTTGCAAGGAGAACCTTGCAAGAGAGTTCGAAATGAAAGACATGGGTCTTATGCACTACTTTCTAGGCATGGAGGTGTGGTAGAAAGATGGTGCAGTATTTGTGTCTCAAGGAAAGTATGCCAATGAGATACTCAGGAACTTTCACATGGAGAAGTACAAGCCCATGCAGACTCCTCTAGCTGGGAACTAGAGGAAGGAGGATGCTACTTCAAGTGAGGTAGTAGCTGCTACTGTTTATCGGCAACTCCTGAGTTCACTTATGTATCTAGTGAACACACGACCCGACTTATGCTTTGCAGTGAACCAGCTGAGTCAAGCTATGGTCCAGCCTACCAAGTTGTTTTGGAAGGTAGCGAAGCATGTGCTGAGATACCTCAGAGGCACATCTCAGTTTGGATTGTGGTACAAATGGACAAAGGGAGTGAAGCTTCAAGGCTTCACAGATGCGAATTGGGCAGGGAGTCCATCAGACAGGAAGAGAACTTCTGGAGGAATCTTCAACCTTGGTTTAGCTGTAGTTTCTTGCTACAGCAGGAAATAGAGGTCAATTTCACTTAGCTCAGCAGAGGCTGAATACATGGCTGCTAGTCAAGTTGCATGTGAGGCCATTTGGATGCAGAAGATTGTAGTGGGATTGTTTGTCAAAGGATGGATCCAACCATGATCTACTGCGATAATCAGAGTTGTATCAAACTCTCTAAGAATCTCGTTTTTCATGACAGGTCCAAGCACATTGATATCCAGTATCACCATCTTCGAGACTATGTAGTCAAGAGGGTCATGTTATTGTGGTATGTTTCAACCGAGGAATAAGATGTAGATATTTTGATAAAGGCATTGTCAAAATGAAAGTTCAAGTTCCACAGAGACAGGATTGGGGTTACTGATAATCCATTTCTTGTTGAGAGGGAGTGTCGAAAATAGCAACAAGAAATGCTAAATATAGAAGTGATAAATTTAGCACTGCTATAAATAGCATTTCGGGATACCTTCCTATTTTATTTAGTCCTTGAACTAAAATAGAGAAGTAAAATTTGAATTTGATCTTAGCAGTTGTTTGTAAAATAATTAATTAATTCATCTTGAGTTAATTAGTTGTAGAAAATCAAACATGAAGTCTATGGGGGGACATGCAACAGTTTCTCCATTGATTGAGGAATTTATCCATTAGTTAAAGAGATAAGTATGAGTTGTAATATTGAGTTGTAATTAGTTGGCTTAGTTAACTGAGTCAAGTCTAGTTAGATTAATTCAAACAGTTTGTTGTATTAATTGTGAGTTCAGCTAGTTAATGCATGCATTAATGTAAATACTACACTTCAAATAACTGAATATTCTTTCATAAATAACTCATGCATGTTAGTTCATACAGAGACCCAGTTGATATTAGATGGAGGGACAGTGTATTATCAGTTGCAGGAATATTCCATTGTGAATATCTCTTGCATGCAGAAGGAATTCATTCCTTAGAGAATGTGCAATTACTTCTTCAATTTAGTGAGTGTGATGAGGCCAATTTACACATGTGGCATCACTGGACCCCAAGGAAAACTGCACAAGGAAATAGGAGGCTTGGAGGGCTGAGGAAATGCATATCTTATGTCTACTCAGTATGTGAGCTATATTATTTGATTGCAGAGAGAGCAGGATAGCTTGTGAGCTGATTCTTTTTGTAATACTAAACATATTTCCACTTGTATGATAATACAGAGATTGGGGTTTTAGGCTGAGGCTTTCCCTAGCTTATTCTTCTGTGTTCATGTGTGATTGATTTCTCATTCTCAGTTAGATGTGTTCTCATTGATCTTGCTCATATTCAATTAAGCTTCTGTAAAGTTTGTTGTAGAAGTAGATCTTGTATTTTGCTTTAGCATATTCCATAATCTATTGATCTACAGTGGGAATTTCTACACCCTTCACCTTGATCACTAAAATAGGCAATACGTTGTATCTGAGCTCTCACAGTCACAATACATCTTGAACACTAAATTTCCCACCTTAATCTATCTTGAATGGCACAACACCTGACCCTTTAACGACTTCCCAACTCTTATCGCCAACCTCCACATGTAACTTCAAGCCCAATTTAATTAGAGTCTCAAAAACTTCATGTGAACGTGTCAGGTGCTTTGAAACTCTACTATCCATGTACCATGCAACATTTTCAATGGTATCCTCAAATAAATGAGAAACTAGAGCAAATTCCTACTTAAAACTTCTTGAGAATTCATCCATCTCATAAGATGCAAAACCCCAACTACTTTCTTCCCCTTCCTCTTCTCAGTATCTCCCTTCTTCTTCCACATGAACTTGCTCACATAATGACCATATTGGCCACAGGTATAACACTTCAACTTGCTCAATTCCTTCTTTGACTCGCCATTCATCTTCCCTACAAGAGCCACATTATCATCAAAATACCTCTTCTTCTTATGAAGATCACCATCCTGTAGTTCTTCCTGGATGAATTCATCCCATAACCAATTCCAATCTGGTAGCTTTTATCAAGCCTTGATCCCTTTGATAAACAAATTCCATTCCTTGAAAAACCCCTTCAAAGCAGTCCTCACTAGTTGAGACTCTCGAACATTTTCATTGATGGAAACAATCTCATCTCGAACTTGAGAAATCTCATAAGATATGGAGCCACACCTTCACCATCCAACATCTTTTTGTTCTCCAACTTCTCTCTCAATACCAATAAACAGTTCTTGTTCATACTTTGGAAAAAATCTTGAAGAGATTTCCACCCCTCATGGGCAATGTTTTTCCTAGTGAGATGAGGTATCAAGTGATCTTTGACACTGTTTAGGATGACTTGTTTTGCCTTCGTATCCAACTCCTCGTACAATTCCAGCTCTATGGGCTCTATCAGTTTCTTAATCTCCTTGTCAGTAAACTCCCAAATCTTGTTCACCAAACAAAACTAGCCTAATCCTTTCCTTCCAACGAATATAATTGGATAAACCATCCATTCTATCTTCGTAACTCAGACTCGTGACCAACTTCACCATGTTGCTAGTCCTTCAACAGCAAGGAAACCAACTCCATCTTGAGTTGTACATTGCACAATCTCTAATTCAACCGTCCCTGCAAATTATCTCTAATACCATGTCCATTTTTCCTCAGCACTTTAGAATCATGTCTATGTCTAAAACATGATCACAAAAACACTAAAATGCCATAACACCAAGCACTTTGCACAGTAGAAAATGTACAATAGTGAATCAATGAAGCACATAATACTTTTTCAACTTAAAACTTTTTATATTACAATATTTAATACAACAAACATAGGGCTCCCATACTAGGGATCATTGCCCTTACAAATAACCCTAATACAACAATAACTAGGGCTTGATGTCAACAACTTATGACTATCAATCTACCCTTGAAAAAGACACACTTACTTGCTTGTTGAAGGAATTCTCAACTTATCCCTTTCATTCCACGTACCTTGAACACTTAGCAGGTCCTTTGCCACCTCTAATATTGCTCACAAGTAGTTTTTCTACTCTAGAATTGCTTGTATCTTCAGCTAACCAAAACACCTTCTATCAATCCTCTTAGTTATCCAAGAAGACTAAACACAGGTTTCCCTCTAACAATCCTCTATTGCTCCAAAGGTTTCTACTCTTAGGATATTTAGCACCTGCCTTCTAGCAATGCTTTGCCACACCACAAGTCACTACACATAAGGACTTGAAAGGTTTCCCTCCAACAATGATAAGGTTGCTCCTTTATCATTTTACTTTGGGCTTCAAAGAGAAGCTCTCACAACAATATTTTGCCTCATCAAACTCATTGCACTTAGGGCTAGTCTAAGCAACTCTCACATCAATGAATAAACAATTACAATCATTGAACTTAGGGCTACTATAATCACTCTCCAAAACCAAATTTCATCAACCTAGCAATCATCACATAAAGACACAACCATATACCTCCTTCATGTCACTACACAACCATGAAGAAACTTAGTCGAGGAGCTCATATAACATAGGTATTTTCATCCCTCTTTAGGGCTCTTGTAGCTACTTCAGTAGGTCCCCTCTTTGCATCCATATCACCCTTAAACCCTATGGTCACCTCATACATAGGCCTTATACTTTCTACACAATGCTTAAGAGATTTCATCCCTCCATTCTGCTTCACCACAGACCTTACAGCCCCTTAGTCCAGAACTAGACAAGGTCTCGACCCTCCTTTAATATATAGCAAACAAGATTGGTCCTTTAACACAAATATGATCCAAACCATGTGCACAAAATCATGTAAACCACTCATCTAGTAGCTCTTCCTAACTCGACCAATCCATACTCAAGAGAAAAATTCAAATTCATCCTTCTTTTCAACTCCAGCATAGGCACCTTTAGGTATGCGACTATGTTATATTAGTCTTCCCTTTGATGAATTGCACTTGTGATGATGTGAAAAATGAGCTTGAACTCCTTTCTACTTACAGTGATCTTCGAGTTGCACATTAATCCCGAAGGGTCATGTCTTGTAGGCCAAGTCGACATGAGCCTACACATAAAATCCCCACTAACTTTAGAAATACAATTCCTTTCATTTTTCTTTCACCACTCCATCGAACCTTTAGTTGCCTCTCAGGCCTTAAAGGGTGCCCCACATGCTTTTAATGATTGAACAATTATTATACACCTTAGTCTTGTGCCCACAACTTTGGGTACAAAACCCATCACTTGGGTACATTACCCATAGAGATCCATTTTCATGGGTCAACTCCTCACAAAATTAGTACCCTAGGGGTTGTGGGAGTACCTCCCAAGCTACACATTTTAACACTTTGGACTTGATGAAGCAATCTGGGAGATTGAAAAACAAATAAGGGTACTATATACCTATTTTTTTTTAATGATTAAGAATATGTAAGAGATGTGATTATAAATCTTAGTTTTGTTATTTTTATTTCTAGTTATAGAAACATTGAGGATGGTGTTCCTTAAAGGGTGTTGAGTTTGTAACAGTCCCACCTTTCAATTCCCTATTTTTATATGTGGTCATAATTGTAAAGGCCAATGTGGAAACCACAACTGGATTATACAATCTTGTAAAAAAAATCAAGTATTAAACTATTTTCTTGAAAATAATGAAAATATGAAATGTTGGCCTAAAGAGAGGGACACATGGATCCAAGTTTAAGGGAGAGAGAAGAAGTGAGAGAGTGGCATCTAGTAGATTAACAGATTGAACCACGACCTAACATTTGCAAATACGTTATTGGATGGAGGAAAATGTAAACATTTTTTCCACAATGTGAGGGAAGGTGAAGTTTGTAGTCTCACAATATATGAAGGGACTCAAGGAAAAACAAGAAGCATGAAGGAAAAGAAAAACAAGCAGGAGAAGAGAGGAAAATAGGGAAAGAAGCACATAACATTGGACATGGAGTTCAAGAGAAATGTTGGAGTTGCAACTAAGTTCAATATTTGAAATTGGGGTGATTTCCCTTGTATTTATGTGTTGAGGTCATCGGACTGTGTATGTCCAACCCTGATTGGTCAGTGGCAAGCTCAAAGGAGGACTGAACCATGAGTAATTGTTGAGTAAGTTGATAAACCATGAAGTGCTTGTTGAATAATTTGATAAACCACTTAGTGCTTGTTGAATGGGTTGATAAACCACTTAGGTTCTTGTTGTAAATCTGATAAGCCACTTGGTAGGGTGAACTGAGTAATTGTGGTGCTTTCCATAAGACTGATAAACCACCTATACATTAGGATATAGGCTCTTGTAGTGCTTGCTTTGAAAACAAAACTAATAAAACACCTAATAGTGGATTCAAACTCTTGGCACTGAGCAATACCCTAGTTGAGCTTTGGGAAAATTCCCTAAGCAAGCATCCCCTCAGATTTTAGATCTGGCTTAAGGGTGGTTAGTTGTAAGAAATATTGCTGTGTAGTTGGCCTATGGTTGGGTGGAGAGTTGAAGACCCTTCTTTAGTTTCCTGCCATTTCAAGTTAACAAGTATAATTACTTATGCATGAATGAACTATGGATGATGAAATCGTTTGATATGTTAATGGAAAATTTATGGTTCAACACTACTCATGGAAGGTTTTTGAATTCATTGCATGTTCATGATGAATGAGTTGTCTTATTTATCTTTATGGTTATGTGAACTTATAGCACTATGTGGTGGTTAGTATCTTCATGAAATGTAGGGTACTTTTATGACTATATCTGGTTGTATGAGGTTTTTCTGCTACCTTGTTATTACAAGTGTTTCCATCCATATAACATGTTTATGAATTTAATGGTTCATTTCCATACTTAAGATTGCAATTTATCTCATATGTTGTAAAGGCAACTTATGTTGTGTCATAAATGAGGATTCAGCTTGTGTTAATGGTCATTTGGGTTAGGAATGATGCAATGATTCTTTGGTTTCTACACACTTGTATATTGTTGTGATATCTTGAAATTTAGTGATCAAAGCTTGGTTAGATTTGTTAGCAAATATGGATTTTGGAGCCACTTCTTTCTTTTACCCACCCTGTAAGGTAAGTTAAGATTTGTTAGTACCTTGTAGATCTTGTGTACATGGAATAATGCCTACGAAGGTTCATGCCTTAGGATTTGGCCATTGTACCAAATATCTGGTGTTTTGGCAGAAGCCTTGGTCTTCAAGATATTTTTGGTAAATTAACTTCAATTTCTTTCATTGCGAGCCTTATTAGTAATCCAAAATTTATTCGGGGTGATATGGTCCTCTTAATGGACTTTATATCTAGGTTGAATATGTATTCATTTTCCTTGTGTTAATTGCATCTGGATATTTGAGAGTGCAGATCTTAATTTCATTCATGGATGCATCTGAGAATCCATACATCCTAATGGACAAGGCATGTGCTCATCGAAAGCGGTCTAGATTTAGATTGGACCAAATTTTGTGGTTAAGTGAAATTTGTAATTAGAGATCGAGGGTGGGGCTCGATGTTGGAAATTCACACATGTGAAGGCCAAATTATTTCTCATGAAGTTGAAAGTGCATCTAAAATCCTAGGAATCCAAATGTATGCGAGTTGTGCATATGCTAGGGGTCTCGAATAAGGATGGGACTCAATTTGTATTAAGTGCATCCAGGATCTGGGGAATCTCAATGTGGGTGAGTTTGTGTAGTCATGAGAGGCCCCAAATAAGACTGGACCAAGATTTGAATTAAGCGACATAAGATCCAGGGGTGGCAAGTGGTGCACACCCTTATGAATCCCCATATGTTTGCAAAGCCAAATATCCCATGATGAAGTTAAGTAAATATAAAAGTATAGGGGTCTGGGGCATGCCAAAAATGGACAATTACATGACACTCTAGATTACTCTAGAATCATATATAACATGAAATCATCACAAATCACAATGGAGAAGGGCTAGGTGGGGTCACACCTGAGTTGATGTGGCAATGCCATGGGGATATGATAGGGACAATATTGATGCCACATTGGAGCCCATTGGTGATGTAGACCCCAATTAAGTTGATGTGTTGATGAGACAGTTTCAAGTGGCAAAATGTAGTGTTCTTTAACCCAGATTTGGAAAACATTCCATGTCAAAGGTGGTCTGCTCCCATGTAATTACTAGATGCCAATGTCAATATTTGTGAGTAGGCCATTTTTTGATAGAGTGTCTACTTCCATATTAGATTGTCTTCCAATGTGCTGTATTTTGCAACTATCTTGAGCTGTCCATTGAAGATCAATTATTTCCATCCATCCTTGCAATCTGGCGTTGTTTATGGATGCCTTTCTGAATACTTTGTCAATTATTATTTTGGAATCACCATATATTTGTAGTTGTGGGATACCCATGAAGCTGTTGAACCATAGGAGACCCCAGAGAGCTACAGCTTCTGCTTTGGTATTAGAACCAATTCCACAGCTCCAATGCAGCCTGTATGTCAATTCAGCATTGAATGCAATCAAAAAGCCACAAGCACATTTGTTTCACTGCACTACTCCATAAAAAAAACCCATAGGATAAGTTAATTGTAATTCTTTCTTCATTTTGGTATCCTCTTTTGTGAATAAAGGATTTTCATAATATAAAGAGAGATTTATGATTATTTTATCTAAGATTTTGGAGAAATCTTCTATACTGTTATGAAAGATGCTTATATTCCTCCACTTCCAGATTTCCCAGAACATGACTAGAGGTATGATTCTCTAGGTTGTTTTTTGTTTACTCCACCATTGAAAAGTTTCTTTAATGCATGTGTGTTGTATATAAGGGAAGTCGATAAGTTAAGACAGTTTTTTCTAAACCCAGGTAGTAGGAGTGCAGTCTAAGAATATATGGTCATTTCCCTCTGAGTGGTTTTTGCATATGTAGCATAAACCAGGTCCCTACCAATTCCTTTCTTGTAAGTTTTCCCAGACAAGATTTCTGTTATGAAAAGCAAGCCAGGAAAAAATTGTAATTTTATTTGGGGCTTTTGTTTTCCAGAAAGCATGGAAGGTGTCAATCCCCTCATTCCTCACTGCTTTCCTTGTTAAAATCAGATATGTATCTGCTACTACTATATTTTCAATATTCATTTTTCCGAACCATACAATTTTATCCTGGGAACTTGTTCTACAAATGCCTAGAAGTTTCATGGAAGTGATAATCCTTACCCATTCATCTTGCAAATGGTCAATTAGGCCCAATTCTTCCATTTTTTTTTCTAGATTGGGAGATTTCCATTCTAGTCGGTAATGACTTGTCCCTAGAAAAAGACACCCTCCTCATTTAGGATTTGCAAGATACTGGATGGGATGAATAGATTTGGTTCTGCCCTCAGGATTGGGTCAAATCCAATGAGAACATTGTTTCCAGATTTTAACTTCCAAGTCAAAAGATTAATGAAACTCTTTTCAATTTTCAGGAAACTTGTCCAGATGGCAGATCCTTGTTTTTTCCCTTTCGCACCAGAGCGATACCACCATAAGAAGTCCTTGTTCTTTAAATATTTATGTTGTAAGACCATACTCCAAATTCCATTACCAAATAAACCTCTCCATAGAGATTTTATGAGTAAGGCCTCGCCAAATCTATGAAGATCTAAAATTCCCCATCCTCCCATCCCTTTTGGAAGCGTTATGTCAGAGAGTTTTGTTAGATGGAATTTTTTCCTAGAGTGTGACCCAGCCTAGATGAAATTTGCCATGAGGCGATTTATATCATTTATAGGGGATCAAGGAATATGGAAGAGATGTGCCCAGTATACTCCCAGTTGAGTTAGAATAGATTGCATTAGAATGGCTCCCCCCCCCCCATAAAAAGACATCTACATTCCCAACCAAAGATTCTTTTGTAGACTTTTTCAATGAGCCATTTCCAATCATATATTCTATAACAAGACGATTTAAGTCTATATCCTAAATACTTCATTCCATTTTTCAGAGGTTTTGCTATAATTCGAAAAAGGTATTTTATATATGTTATAGTTGTCATATCCGATTGATTAAAATAAAGAACTGTTTTGTTGGAATTCATGTACATTCCAAAAGTATTTCCAAATCTGCTGAAAATATTGAAAAGATAATACCAATAGAAATGACATAACATACCCATGATGAGGATGTCATCGACAAAGAGATTATTTGATATTCTTATGTTGTTTCCCAGCTTAAATGGTTTTAAGTGTTGCTCCATCACTGCTCTTTTTATATGAAGACTCAGAGAATCCATTGTGAGAATGAATAATAATGGGGATAACAAACATCCCTATCAAAGGCCTCTTTCAGATCTGAAGAATCTTGTTGGTAGACCATTTATGAGAATATCATATTGCACATTTTCCACACATGCCATTATCTAGTTTATGCCCTTTTGCCTTAATCCAATCTTGAAGAGTATTAGTCTAAGAAAACCCCAGTCCAAACAATCATAAGCTTTACAGAGATCTACCTGCAGTATGGTTTCTTCCATCTTCTTTTTTTGAATAGAGTGCATACATTCCTGTGTATTTGCTAGTGCATCATGTATGATTCTTCCCAGGAGGAAGCTATGTTGTTTAGGAGAAATGAACTGTGAGAGGGTGTTTCATAATCTCCCCACTATTGTTTTTGAAATAATCTTATAGATTACATTTCATAATGATATTGGTCTGTAGTCTACAAAAGTTTTAGCTACTTTTTTCTTCGGAGTCAAGGTGATGAATGTAGAGGAGAGTCTTTGCTATATGCAACCCAGATTTCTTGATTCTTCGATAATTTCTAGCAAGTATTTCTTTATAATGTCAAAGAAATGAGTGAATGATTCAATAGTCCAGCCATCAGGCCCTGGACTTTTGTCGCTTTTAAATGATTTTAGAGCCATCCATAGTTCTTCCTCAGTGACTGCCTTTATAAAATCCTCATTTTTTGGCAAATCAAACATACTTGGATAAGGTTTAGTTCCCTAGATCAAATTTTCGACGAATGCATCTTCGTTCCTTCTATAGGCATTTTGAAAGTGGTTTACAGCAGCATTACTAATCTCTTTTTGTGTGCAAACTATATTCCCTTCCCTGTCTGTTATTTCCCATATTGTATTTATATTGCGGAGGACATTTGCATATCTATGGAAGAATTTAGTATTTCGGTCCCCTTCTTTTAACCAAATAGCTCTGCTCTTCAATCTCCATGTTGCCTCTTCCATCTCTAGAATTTCCTTTTCCTGTTCTCCAGTTGTTGTATATTGGCTCGGATATATTCTGGTAGGAAGTGTGACGACATTGATTTATCAAAATAATCCAATTGGAACTGAATTTCTTTTAATTCTTTTTTGTTTTATTCATCTTCTTTTTTTTCCATAGCTTTATCGATTCTCGAAGATAATCAAGATTTTCTAGGATTCTATTCATTGGAGGGGAATCCATGGATATGGTACTTTCCCAAGTTTCAGATATCATTTTAGTAAAATCTGGATCCTGTAGAAGAGTTCTATTGAACTTGAAAGGAAACCCCATACAGGGAACACTTTCTTTCCATTGTAGGATAATAGGTTTATGATCAACTATAAAATTACTTATGGTACTTTCTCGCACATCTCCCAATTGATCAAGTAATTGTTCATGAATTAAAAATTTGTCCATTGTTTTGGCAATATATGCAGAACTAGATCGACCATTATCCCATGTTGGAGAGGTTTTGTTTGGGCATATATCTACAAATTATTTGTGATGATGGCATTTTGTATTTTGTCTGCCATAGGATCAATCTTCCTAAAGCATCCCCAGTTCTCATCTATGCTAATAGCACAATTTAGGTCTCCTGAAATAATGAGGGACTGGAGATCCATAATACCAGATGATATGAATCGGTTCCAGAATGCCCCTTTTTGTCTGTATGGAGCATATATATTTAATATATATACATATCCCATCATGCCACAAATGTTTCCTTCCAGGAGAATACCCGCAAAACATTTGAAAGCTTTCATTATAATTCTTCTCGAGTCCCATAAAGCTACCAAACCTCCCCAGAGACCCATGGCAGGAGTAGCAGATATGTGCCAGGATGGGTACATTTTTCGAAAATACTATATGGTATCAGGTACACTGTGCATCATTTCCTGGATGAGGATTATGAGCGGATGTATTGATTTCAGGAGGTTTTTGAGAGCCAAATATTTAGGGGTAGCCCCTGGACCCCTAATGTTTATGGAGATGATGCACATCATCACAGGTCTTTTTCAGGCATCCATGCTCTAAGGGCCTGAGAGGGAGATATATCTGCTATTGGAATGTCAACGAGAAATCTGTCTATGGGAGAAGAGAAAGGGTTTTTGTTGGTCTGTCCCCTAAAGTGGCGGCTTCCTCGGGTTTTCTTTAACCGGATTGTGATATTTCCTGGAGAATTTGGACTAATTTTGGGAGATGAACTATCTTGTGGTTTATGAATGGTGAGCGTACGAAGATCTAAGGTCTTCTTTTGTAGAAGGAGGTCCAGGTCACTCCCCACTGAGTTTTTCGAAGAGGCAGTTGGAGAACTTGGAGGAGTAACAATAAGAAATAGTTGTTTTCCTTTAGATTGCTGACAAGGCGGGGTTTTAGTCGAAACATAAGCTATATGTGAGGTGGATGGAACATCGGGGTAAGGATGAGGAGTTGCTCCAGGGATAGGAAGGTCTTGTAAAATATCAGGCTCTGGGGGAGGATGGGACAAATAAGTTGGGGGGCTGTCAGATGTTGGAAAATCTGATTTTTTTGAGTTTATTGGAGATGATGGAATAGTAATGGGCAAAGAGATGTAAGATCCAAAAACATGTGAAGGCTAGAAATGTTTATGGGAGAGAATACCTGAATGCTTTAAAGGGTTGTTATGTGTCAAATTCTCCTTTCCTTTTTGACTCTGACACCCTTTACGCCTAGAATCTGATTGAGGTCCCATGATCCCTTTACGGCATCTCTTCCCATGTAAGGGCTCGCCTAACCGCAAAGGACACTATTGTCGCATATGACCGGTCCTATGGCAGAAGGTGCATCTAAATGGGACTCCACAATAATCCAACCTATGATATAGAAGGATGTCACCCAATGTAGCTCTATATGGTCCGGGAAGCCCCCTATGTAATCTTTCTCAATGAGGATCCATGCCACTCTTTTATCTTGTGCACGCAAATAGCGGGGGTCCACGAATATAAATTTTCCAATGGCATTCCCAATGTCAGTCAGAGCTTGCTTCGTCCATAATTCTAGAGGGAGTCCTAGTAGTTTGACCTAGACTAGCTTATTGGAAGGGGTGTTACGAAGAGGATTGTACCCAATGTACCATTTATAGAGGTCCATAAATTTTTTTCCATGAATCCTTGGAATAGCTAGGATTTTTTCTAAATCTTCCTGGCTTAGGAAGTGGAAACTGTACCAGCCTTTGAGCAACCTAATGACCATAGGCATGTACCCTAACATTGATTTCCATTTCTTCTCAATCCAATTACATGTATCAGAGTATTCCATATCTGAAAAGTACCATCTGCCAACTAGAACTCTCTTTTGTAGACTAGATATACGATCAACCAGAGGTTCACTATCCAAAGCTAGAGCAGGAGGAGGGGAAGATGTTTTAATGCGGAATTTTTTGGAGCGACGATGATGTTGTACCAGACCCTCCTCCAAAGGATCGAGGGGTCTCTCATTAACATCTGGCATAAACCCAACATCTAACATAAATTGTCATGCATCTAATGAACGTGGCTTTTTTTTACTGCTGTGTATATCTACCCCGGTTCTCTTAGATTCTGCCTCCATAGTAGAACGGATGAGTGCCCAGGTGGCAGAGACATCCGATGGGTAGCTCGCCATCCTAGTCAATCAATAGGAGGGAAAATATTCTGCATAGGCTGACGATTGTCTGACAAGATATCAATGACTCATATGACATGAAAGATATTGAAAAGTTGTGGATTTGACATGATTAAGAGAATGTTCTCTTGGGAATGTAAATTTCAGAAAAGATTTCCACTCTAACTATTGAGCGTACCCTATCTATTAAGGAAATTTATGGATAATCGCCGGTGATGACAAGATTAATAAAGATTTTTTCCAATACAAGTCTGATGAAAAGGATATATCATACGATTAACCTGTTGTTACAATATTGATTTGACAATTTTTTTTAGTATTTAAAAGAACACTAAACTATTAACAAAATCAAAATATTTAGATAAAAATTTGTAAAATTTTGTAGTTGATTTAAATGTATATTTCATTGATGATGAAATTTCCATAAAAATGACAACTAAAAATAGAGAAATTGTTAGGAAAGTTTATTAAAACTTAGCTGATAATAAGTTGTTGATGAGCCAAAATAAAATGTTTGAAAAAAGCATTGTTGGTGGCCTTTTAACCCCATCCAAAAATAAAAAAGAAGAATATGGCATCTCTATAAGAATTTAGAAAGAAAAATAATTCATAGATTTGGAGGACCTTAGAATCTCTTGATAACCTCAAGTTCTAGTAATATTGCGATTTATTTTCCTTATTAACCTTCTTTAATCCTTTACCTCACTCAAGTCAAGTCAATAAACTAGATTTTCAATTTTCCAAACCAACGAGCAATAATATCGTGTTATTGGTTATTTAATACACCAATAGGTATCCCAAAAATTCCATGATAGTACTTGATGGTATGTCAACCATACATACATGACCATGATCATGTTTGACAACTCCAGGGTCCCTCGATTTACCGACCACTCTCCTCCAGCTTTTTTGGTAGCTTTCTTTACAACTTTGACTCCAGATGTGATCACAAGTGTTGGAGGATAAGATAACTCAATTATAACATTCAATGCTAGCTTCATGCGAAAATTTCAAATGCTATCAGCTGCCCAACTTTTCAAACTGAAGGGTTTCCCGCAAGATTTTTTAAATGAAATTTCAAACTAAACATCTGCCTAGAAGATTTTTGAAATGAAATGAATCCCATGGCAAGATTGTCGTTGAGTTCCTGAATACAAGTTTATCGAGGATGTCATTTATGTCATTAATCGGTAGAATCCTAGGGATAAATATAAGAGATCCAAAATGGTGTGATATTGAATGGGATGCAACAACCAGACCATTGTAGATGAACTATTATCCTCCTTGTCCACAACCATTTCGTGCAATGGGAATGACTCCTCAAACAGAATCTACAATCCTCAACCTCCTTTACTAGGTTTGAGTAAAAGTTATTCGTTTTTAGTTGTAGGATGGAAGATTGATTATCGTTCTTGCTATAACTGTTATGAAACCAGCTCAAGAAAATATAGACAAGATAGATCAACGCCTTAGAATTCAGCCTCTTCGAGGGGGAAACCTCCTTTACATTTCATAAATGAGAAATTCTTCGATGATACAAATGACAAAACCTCCTTTCTATATATAGGAGTCTAAGGAGTCACAATATAACCCAGCTGACCTAACAATAATAATATAAAGCCATAAAAATAACAATAGAGGGCACAGTAATAACAATATGGGGGCAATAGGGGCACAACAATATTAATAAGGGGTACAACTACCATAGTAATGGGGTAATCATTAGTATTATAGGGACCCAACATAAGATTTCCCATGTGCATGCGCTTTTCTCTGCATGAAAGTGCGTGAACTTTTCTCTGCATAAAGTGCATGAAAAGTGTGTGAATGTTTCTCTGCATGAAAGTGCGTGAACTTTTCTCTGTATGAAAGGAACTTTTCTCTGCATGAAAGTGGGTGAACTTTGCTGCACTATAATTTATCATGAAAGTGCGTGAAAGTTTCTCTACATGAAAGGAACTTTTCTCTGCATGAAAGTGCGTGAACTTTGCTGCGCTATAATTTATCATCTAAGATGAGTGGGTTGCCGTCAAGTACAACATATGTATCATAATGCCAACATCTTGAGGGTTAGAAAACTAATATATCCCCTCATAGGTTAATTAATTAAATTTTCTAGACAAAATTAATTAAAATCCTAAGCGAGAAATTTAATTAATTATAGGTCCTAGGTAAATTTAAATTTTCCAAAGACAAAGTTCGTGGGTCCTTTAAAAATTAAATTCTAAGAGGTACAGGAACTAAGTTTAATTGATCATTTTGCTAAATTTTAAGCCTTTGGTCCCTGGGATTAAGTCAAAGTCAAAATTTTGAGGAAATTAATTCAAAATTTTAATTTTTGAATTAATTAAATTGCATTTAATTGAAAAATTCGAAATTTCCTCAATATTTAAAATTTCGAAGGATGAGATTAAAATAAATTGTGATCCTCATCAATGGTCGAGATTAGTTTGACAAGGATCAATCGAACTAGCCATTGGAAGATTTATCTTTAATACGAGATGAGTTGTTAGTTGAGATCATCCGAGCTTTGGATCGTGTACTAAGATCTCAAGCTCTCTTGTGTACTTTTTTGAATTAATGCAAAAGTCTTTGGGGTTTCAATGTGCTGTAGTGTTCCTCTTCATGAATTTAAAGTAACATTGTTTTAATTTCTGCTTAATATTATGTGAAAACTATCAATCAATAGCTCTCTTAGAATAATCGAAATACAGGTACCATTCAGTTTGTTAGATCTAGGGTGACATTTTTAATTTTGATTGAAGTAGCAGGTATCTCTATTTCTTCAAAATTTTATTGTTGTTCTATTTCTCTACTTGATTTGATGGTTGATCTAGTGTTTGTAGAAGATCTCTCAAGTTCCCATGGAGCATTTGGGGATAGTTCTTGGTTGGACTAGCCAGCTCTCAACACATATTTTCTGAAAAGCCTACTTCATATAAGCCTTAGGATTAATCTAACGTTAATTTTTTTTTGTAGGGTGTTTTTGGGTTAGTACCTCTATAAAATTTCAAAATCTTTTAAATAGTTTGTGGAAATTTTGATAGATCTAGCTAAGAGCCTTAGATTATCAGATATGGGAGCGAAGTTGGACTCATATTCCTCAGATCTGATAGATCTGTAAATTATTTGTATAGATATGTAAATTGTTTGTGTAGATATGTTATTTACTTGTGTAGATCTGAAATTGTGTATCATAATTTTGAATTTTAACACTTGGTTTTTTTGGATTTTCTTTATTTTTGTACATACTAGGTATTGTGTTTTTCTCTTTTCACTTGTGCAGGAATAGATCTGAGAAATCAGCCAAGAAAATCTTCAGTATATGAGCTAGATCTAGAACCCGGAGGGCAAGATCTAGGCTAAAAGATTGTTTGCAGGAATAGATCTAAGAAATCAGCCAATTAAATATTCAGATCTCAGATTTTTCAAGCAGATCTGGGGGTTTTGAGACAAATCTAGGCCCTGGAGGGCAATACCTTATCCCAAATCTTTTTACAAGACTAGCCATAAAATATTTTGCAACAAACCTGAAGATCTGAAGCAAAATAATTTTTTTCAGAACAAGGGTTTCAAGTTTTGGGGCTCCTAAGCCCATATCTTCCTTCTCCTATCCCAATGCTAGTTCTATTGGGCCTAGTGCTAGCTCTCATTGGCCCTAGATTCCCTTGTTCCATTTATGATTTGAATATTTTATTTTCTGAAGCTAATCATTGATGGGTTTTTGCAGAAAATTTGGTAAAAAATTATGTTTCAGATATTGAAATTTTTTTGGTAACTTGGGCAAGTGATATTCAAGGTGTAGGGCCTAAGGGTTTGATATCTAAACCATCTTTCTCCTCACTGTTTGCTACAGTAGTCATATACCTTTCTAATAGTGGTGAAAAACACATCCAAATGGTTTGAAATTAACTAAAAAATTACTAAATACATTAATAAGTCATTTATGTTTGATGTGTATCAAGAATTTGGCCTAGATCTACATTTTGGGTCACTGTTATCTCTGAATAATTCTGCTTTTGAAGTCTGAAAGATAACAATAACAAAATTTCATGTGGGTTAGTCTAAAATCAATCCCTAAGTTGTCTAATACAATAAGGAATTAATTTCTTGAGTTGGCCATTCATCGTTACGCTTATTTCATGTTCTAATTGCTGGTTGTAATAACTATATCAGATCTGATATAATTCTCGAAATCACATCATAACAAGTTGAAATTTTGTAATGATTCATGTGGGCAAGTTTGGAAACATTTCGGTAACTTTTTGGCATAAAAATATCATTGATATCTTACTACTTTCATTGTCATATTGTTGTTGTTATAAAGTTTTTCTTACTTCTTTCTTAAAAATTAATTTATGAAAATTAAGTACTCTGTCATGGAATTGTGATAGAATGCATATTAAACTAAGTATTTTTTTGAGCATCTGTTGACATTGATATTGAATTTCAAAGTTCTTTTTGTTCTCTTTGAGTTAAATTGTATCAAGAATATGTGAAATAAGCTAGTGTTTTAACTATAGTATCTTCAAGAGTTTATTTTCTAAGTCTTCATCTAAACAGAGGTGAGCATTTAATTTGGGTAATTGAGGGCTTTTGCGGCATAAGTGTTTTTTCATCCTTGAATCTAACTTCATCTCATCTTCTCATCATGTGGTGCATTTGTATATAAGCTAGTTTTGCATAAATAAAATTTACTTCCAAGCATAAGCTTGGTCGATAGACAGATAGATCTCCATCCATCTTTTCTTGAGAAGCATGTTCTAATAGTACTTAAAACAGTGACCTTGCAGTCGTCAGAGCCACATTTCTTTGCAGTGCCGGAGGCACCAGGTATGTTAGAATTTTAGGATAGGTATCGTTAATCACACCTTAGTGTGCTTCTCCTGATCTTCTTTCTACCAATTACTATGAAATCAGGCTCAACACAGAAGGGATTGAAGGGTTCACATTTAAATAGGCCTTTAACTAAAATTAGCCAAGATTTTTACATCTCACATTAGTTTTAGGATCTACATTTCATATAAAATAGTCATTCATCTAAGTAGCAGTTTCTAATCGATTACTTGGCCTTAATTTCCCTAGGAAGATCCTTGACTCCATAAGGCACTAGTATCAATCGTTTAAAATATAATCAAATCCTTTAAGTCTTGTTAAATCTTAATCAAGTACTTGATCACTTCACTGTGTCTCTCGAACTGATTGGTTCCCAACTATTTCTTCTTCATTCCACTTTTCCATAGGGCCTAACCCCCTTAGCCTATTGTAGGGAGAGAGCTTAAATAAAGAGATTGGGAATTAGGGTGATAGCCCCCGATCTGAGTGTTGTCGCGGCGCCTAGACATTCTGTGTGACAACATTTTTTGGCGTCGTTGCCACGGATGTTTTATTCTCGACGCTTCAACGAAATTTTAACTTCATTCTCTTCATATCATTTTTATCATTTTTACCGGCAACAACAACATTTTTGGTGTCGTTTCCAGGGATATCTTATTCTTGGTGTTTCAACAACATTCGTCATTTATCTTTTATCTTTCTAACATTCATTTTAGCCGGCAAAGGCAACACTCCTTGGCACATCTCATCTTTTTTTCCATACATTAGCCTGTCAAGCGGTACAACATTTCCTCGCATCATTTGATCTTTTCATCACCCTATATTTCATCATCTCATTAATCATTTCATCTACACCTTTAGCAGCTAGACATTTCGGTTTGTTTCTTATTTGGGTGGTGACTCCACTTCTTCCATTTATTATTTCTCAAACAAGAATCCCCCCTTATATCCGGTTGTTTGTTGCCTTTTGGATCCTAGAGTTAGATTCATGTTCTAGTGGTGATTCCACTTCTTTCATTTCTTACAATAATTTCTACTAGAAGCTCACTTCTTGTGGATCTCTTGATTTTCTTGAACAGGGGTCTCTCTCTATCATCCATTTGGTCCCTCATTATTCATTTACACAATTCATCATGGATGATTCGTTTACCCCATTTCATTTTACTAATGTTCTCCATGATATTCCAGAAGTCGCCATTCATAAATTGTCTTTGTTCTCCGGTGGTGATTCAGTCGTTGTTAGAAAGCATCTATGCAGGTTTACTCATACAATACTCAGATATTTTCGTTCTCCCCAATATGATCATGAAGATGTCAAAATGGGTCTATTTTCATTTTCTTTAGAGGGTGATGCTTTGAATTGGTATAATAATTATCCTAAAGATTCTTTCGCTTCTTTACAAGACATTGTCAATGCTTTTAAAGATAGATATGGTTATCAAGATAGCTTGTCTTGTGCCCCTAAAATTATGCAACATAATGAAAGTGATCTTGTGAAGGATCCAACTATTAATGAAATATTTCAAGACAATTCTCCATATCAGAATGTACCATCCTCTTGCAGAGTTAGAGATCAAATCCATGACAATGGGAAGACAGGGACAAGTTTTCAAATCGATGTCAATATTGAAAGGGGAAATCATAAGCAAATTATAGAAGAACTAATGCGGTTAGTAAAAAATATGAAGCTTAATCAAGAAAAAGTTTTAAGTGATTACGTCAAGGATATGAAAACTTTATACACCCACCTGGAAAAATGTGATAAGGAGATGGAAATCATGAAAATTAAACACTTTGATCACGTAACTGACATGCAAAGTTAGTATGCTAAGGAAATGGAAACCATGAAAGATAATCATGACAAGGAAATTAATTCTATGCAAAACAAGTTATTAACCCTAGAGGAAAATATGAAGATCATGGAATTCAATCATTCAAATCAAGTGACCACCATGGAAGCAAGTTATCAGGAAGAAATAAGTGTGATTCAGAACAAGTTGTCAACTATGGATGAAGAAATGAACATCATGAGATTCGATTATAATAATTAGCAAGGAAATCATAAGAAAGAGATAAACTATATGCGAAATCGTTTCATGGGCATGAAAGAAAAGAATGAAAAAGTAATAAGAGATGCGGAAGCTGGTCAGATATGTCTTCAGAATAAGCTATTAACCATGGAGGACAACCATGCCAAGGATGTCAATGCCATGAAGGTTGAACAATCTAGCCAGATGGAAGCCATAGCAATACAGGTACAGAAATTTCAACATCGATCAAAGGATGAAAGAAACAAGGAAACATCAACAGATCATAAGCTTCCTTATCTACTACAGCAAGCTTCATCTTATTATGAGGAGGTCATTTGTTCCATTGAAAAGTGCTTAATTGAAGGTGAACTAGATAAAATTGAAAACGATAAAAATCAGGTTGACGCTCACATGGTTAATCCACCAGTCATAGAAGATCAAGTTATAACTCATGACACCTCTGAGATTGATCCATCATTCTTGAAAGAGAAGATGCAAAATGAAGAAAGACATGTCACACATATCTTACATACTTCATCTGAAAGTTTTGAAGTAGAATGTTCCATGTCATTAGTGATATAGCTAGCCACAAAGAAAGGATGCAAGAGAAAGAGAATGAGAAAGTGATTTGATGCATCAGATGGCCATAAGCAGCTTGATTTTCGGATAGGAAAAAGTCCTATTGTATGTAGGATTAGACACGGCACATCCAAGAAAGAGTCGACAGATTTTCCTAAAAGTAGGCAAATGCTCAACATGCAATATATTGAACACATCTGATGCCATTGGGAATCTTTGTATTGTATTTCTAACCTTATGCCCTGTTATTTCAGTATTTCATTTTGAAGTTAGATTTGTGTTTTTCATGTTATTAGACTAGTTAATAAATGAAGAGCTTATATATTTCCTGTGCTTAATGTTATATGATGATTTTTGGATGGACTCTACTTATGTTATGTTGTGTGTTGCATGGATGCAGATTCTGGATTCTCACATTCTTTTGTTGTAGCAACGTGTCCCCAAGTAGAGCGAGATGTTGACCACTACGTGTCAACCACCCATAGGAGTACACCCCCTTTTTCGTAAAATGGATAGCGCCTGATCGACGTATCTATGTCGTTCAACTATCATCATTAGCCTAAGGATCAACCTATAATGTAAACCCAGTGTGCATGTGTATAATGTAAATAACCTCAGCAGATCCGTGTCATGTATGTAATTTCCTAAGTAAACATATTTTTTTGGTAACAATGTACATTCCGGGAGGTTTTTTGTCTCGCCGATCCATTCTCAGATGGTCGACAGAGTTTTCCTTCAGCCTTACCCCAAAGCCAGAATGAATTTTCTCACCAGGATCTTAGGCGAGTCCTAGTGTTATAGATCGAGTCTGTGTAAAAGTGATTTGGGAATAATCCTAACTATTTGGTTGGGTTATTTTATTACAAATTTCTTAGTCTGTTGGATTATATTTGTGTCGCAGAAATGGGTAGTCTCTGAGGGTCTATTTTAGATGGGTTCCCCCTTGAGATGTAAAAAAAGTAAAAATCATGATGTAAAGTGTCTTGGGGGTTAGAAAAATAATCTATCCCCTCATAGGTTAATTAATTAATTTTTTTGGACAAAATTAATTAAAATCCTAAGCCAGAAATTTAATTAGTTATAGGTCCTAGGTAAATTTAAATTTTCCAAAGGAAAAATTCATGGGTCCTTTAAAATTTAAATTTTAAGAGGTTTAGGGACTAAGGTTAATTGATTAATCTGCTAAATTTTAAGCCTTTGGTCCCTCGGATTAAGTGAAAATCAAAATTTTGAGGAAATTAATTCAAAGTATTAATTTTTGAATATAATTAAAATGCATTTAATTGAAAAAAATCAAAATTTCCTCAATATTTAAAATTTTGGCGGATGAGATTAAAAGAAATTTTGATCCTCATCAACAGTTGAGATTACTTTGACAAGGATCACTTGAACTAGCCGTTGGAAGGTTTATCTTTAAATAGGAGGTGAGTTGTGAGTTGAGATCATTCGATCTTTGGATCATGTACTAAGCTCTCAAGCTCTCTTGTATATGTTTTTGAATTAATGCAAAAGTCTTTGGGGTTTCAACATGTTGTAGTGTTCCTCTTCATGAATTTCTCATAACATTGTTTTAATTTCTGCGTAATATTATGTGAAAAATACCAATCAATAGCGCTCTTAGAATAATCTCAATACATGTATAATTATTCAGATTGTTGGATCTAGGGTAACATTTTTAATTTTGATTGAAGTAGCAGGTATCCCTATTTCTTCATAATTTTATTGTTTTTCTATTTCTCTACTTGATTTGATGGTTGATCTAGTGTTTGATAAAGGTCTCTCAAGTTCTCATTGAGCATTTGGGGATAGTTATTGGTTGGACCAGCCAACTCTCAACACATATTTTCTGAAGAGACTACTTCATATAAGCCTCAGCATTTATCTAACAATAATTTTTTTCTCCAAAGTGTTTTTGGGCTAGTACCTCTCTAAAATTTCAAAATCTTTTAAATATTTTGTGGAAATTTTGATAGATCTCGCTATTAAGAGCCTTAGATTAGCAGATCTAGGAGTGGAATTGGACTCATACTCCTTAGATCTGATAGATCTGTAAATTATTTGTATAGATCTATAAATTATTTGTGTAGATCTGTTATTTACTTGTGTAGATATGAAATTTTGTAACATAATTTTGAATTTTAGCTATTGGGTTTTTTGGATATTCTTTATTTTTGTACATATTGGGTATTGGATTTTTTCTTTTCACTTGTACAGGCATAGATTTGAGAAATCAGCTAACGAAATCTTCAGATATGACCTAGATCTAAACCGTGGAGGGCAAGATCTGGGCTCAAAGATTGTGTGCAAGAATAGATCTTAGAAATCAACCAAGAAAATATTCAAATCTGAGCTAGATCTAGAACCTAGAGGGCAAGCTCTAGGCTCAAAAATTGTTTGCAGGAATAGATATGATAAATCAGCCAATTAAATATTTAGATCTCATATTTTTCAAGCAGACCTAGAGGTTTTGAGACAAATCTAGGCCCTAGAGGGAAATATCTTATCCCAAATGTTTTTACAAGGCCAACCATTAAAGATTTTTCAATAAATCTGAAGATCTGAAGCAAAATAATTTTTTTCAAAACAAAGGTTTCAATTTTTGGGGCTCCTAAGCCCAGATCTGCCTTGCTATTGTCATAAAGTTTTTCTTACTGTTGTCCTAAAAATTAATTTATGAAAATTAAGTACTCTGTCATGGAAAATTGTGATAAAATGCATATTAAAGTGAGTATTTTTTTGAGCATCTGTTGACAATGATATTGAATTGCAAAGTTATTTTTGTTCTCTTTGAGCTAAATTGTATCAAGAAGATTTTAAATAAGCTAGTGTTTTAACTATAGTATATTTAAGAGTTTGTTTTCTAAGTCTTCATCTAAAACGAGGCGAGAATTTCATTTGGATAATTGAGGGCTTTTGCGGCATAAGTGTTTTTTCATCCTTGAATCTAACTTCATCTCATCTTCTCATCATCTGGTGCATTTGCATATAAGTTATTTATGCATAAATAAAATTTACTTCCAAGAATAAGCTTGGTCGATAGACAGATAGATCCCCATCCGTCTTTTCTTGAGAAGCCTATTTTAATAGTACTTAAAATGGTGACCTTGCAGTCGTCAGAACCACAGTTATCTGCAGCGCCAAAGGCACTGGGTATGTTAGAATTTCAGGAGAGGTATCGTTAATCACACCTCAGTGTGCTTCTCCTGATATTCTCTCTGCCAATTACTACGAAATCAGGTTCAACACAAAAAGGATTGAAGGGTTCACATTCAAATACGCATTTAACTAAAATTAACCAAGATTTTTCCATCTCATACTAGTTAGGATCTGCATTTCATATAAAATAGTCATTCATCTAAGTAGTAGTTTCTAATCGATTACTTGGTCTTAATTTCCCTAGCAAGATCGTTGAATCCATAAGGCACTCATATCAATAGTTTAAAATCTAATCAAATCATATAATTCTTGCTAAATCTTAATCAAGTACTTGGTCAGTTTATTGTGTCTCCTGAACTGGTTCGTTCCCAACTAGTTCTTCTTCATTCCACTTTTCCATAGGGTCTACCCCCCTTATCCTGTTGTAGGGAGAGAGCTTAAACGGAGAGATTGAGGATCAGTGTGACAGCCCTCGATCTGGGCATTGTCGCAGTGCCTAGACATTTTGTGCGACAACAGTAAGGAGCCAAAAATGCTAGGCCATGGTCGTTACTTGATTGGGAGAAGCTTATTTTAACCAAAGATTTAGGTGGCCTAGGTTTATGAGATCCTAAAATCATGAATACTAATTTTTGCGGTAAGTTTTGGTGGCAATGGATAAGAGGAGGGGACCAAATTTGATATAAATTTGGTTAAGGAAATATGTCACTTTACATACATAGTAATATATGCTTCTTTATGATAAAAATATTCCAAGTTCTAGCTTATGGGTTTGACCAAACATCAATGGGATATTGTTACAAAATAATGTGTTTTGGGATATTAAGTCAAAAGAGGAGGCATAGTTTTGGGATGAAGCATGGAAACAAATGCCAAGGTTGAAGGATGATACTACTCTTAGACAAATGAAAATACTCTTGAAACATATGGGTTTTACAAAAGGAACAAAGTATTGCCAAGGAGATGGGGATAGTAATCTTGGAGATCTTGGAAACAAAAGAAAGCTTGGGCCAAATTTATAAAGAGTCTCCCTTGGGAAATATTGCATAAGGATTTGTCACAAAGGATGATTAGATCCTAAGAAGATTAAAAAATATTGAGATGGGGAGCTCTTTCTATAAGCTCCTTCACAGTTAAAGAGGCCTACTCGATTGTTGTGGTACATAACAAATTGGACAAGGAGTTGTTAAGGAAGTCTATATAGATTGATGTATATTGGAAAAGAAAATCTATCTTCGTATGGTTAATTTCATGGAACCATCTTTTATCATGGGAAAGGATTCATAAGAAGGTCGTGGAAGGGCCTTCAATTTGTTATCTATGTGGTAAATAAGAGGAATCATTTAATCATTTATTTATTTCATGCATTTAGCCAATAAAAGTTTGGAAACTCTTTCCTATAATATTTATCAACTTCTAGGAACCTACTGAGATCGTTCAGGAAACAATGATTCAAAGGTTCCTAAGTCGTTTCAAGAATCCAATTATTAAGAGAGCTAGGAACTTTACATTGGAATTTATCTTGTAGAATCTGTGGAAGGAGTGTAATTATTGAATCATCAGGGATAAGAAGAGAAATCCAATAAAGATTCAGGATCAAATCTTCTCAAACATTTGAGAAAACCTCTTGAAAATACCCTAGACATCAAAATATCAGGAGTTTGAAGTCAGGGAGGCTCCTATGTTTTGAAATATAAGCCTACATAGAATAATTGTAATCAGAAAACCCACAAGAATCCTGAATAAACGAGTTATTGATACATCAAGTCATAGGCTTCCTCCTATCCATTTTATTTAATTAAACTTTGATGTGGATTCTAAAGGAAATCCAAGTATTGCAAGGTTTGGAGGCATTTTCTAGCATGATAAATTAAATCCCTTGAGAATCTATGCTAAGTATTGTAGGTTGGACAATAACAATTATTCTGAGTTCATGGCTCTTGAAACAAAACTTCAGATATCTCCCAAAGAAAGATACAAGTTATTACAAATCATAGGGGATTCATTAATTGTGGTTAATTATGTACAAATAATTCTCAATGGACATACAATTTCTAAAATTATAATATATGGCGACCAAAAGGAATCACATCAAATATTTCCTATCTCTTGAGAGGTTATGATTACATAATAGTATTACATACTAAATGGGATGGGAATGGAGTTGCTCACCGAAACATGGGTTGTTCTTATTCAAAGACTCATATTGATCTACCTTGGCCTCTACAGGATATAATGGAAGTTACAAAAGATTAAATTTATTATTTGCAAAAGATCATGGAAATCGTAATGTGGATACATCAATATAGAGTGTATAATTGCTTATTAAGTTTCCCAATATGTTTCAATTTTTCTGTGGTTCAAGGATTTCTAGGTTAACAAATTCATGGTGGATATAGGACACAAGAATGATGAGCTTCCTATATACATGCATGGCATGTGATGATTGGGATTTTCTTTGTCTATATATTATGTTGCAATGGGGGATTAATACTCTCAAGGGTTTCATGAAAGTTCAAAAAAATTAGCTAGATTTTCCAACTATCCCTCTCTTCATGCAAGGTGGCATAATAAATAGTAATGAGGGTCGAACAACCCAATTATGGTATTTTCATTTTAAATGGGGGAAGGTTGATGTTTTCAGCATCCACAAACAATATTTCATATGTGCACTCTAGCTTATTGTAGCAATGGATGAGTTTGTGGGAGCTTTTAGAGGTTAGGTTACGGAGTACAATAGTAGGCCTCGTGAGACATGCATTAACGGGGAGAGGGATTATGAGAGGAATGTTTTCATTAAGAATGGCGTCACACACACTACTTGTCATTCCATAGCCTTGCAGTTGTATGTTAACAACTTTCCTTTCTTTCCACATTCATCACAGTACGTTGTTTAAAAATACCATAAATGGGTAAATGCATGGTCAAAGCATGATGGTTCTGAAGGTGATGGGGCAATGGAAACTATAGTCATCTCTTTCTCCTACTTTTTCATTTTACACACTTGTGTTTGGGGTAGTGTAGTGGTGACCTCGAGAAGATTTCTAGGCCATCCTTTGTTTGAGAGACTATGCTTTGTGGTCACCCACACTTCTATTTCCAGATCATTTGGAGAGGGTCAATGCTTTCCATATTATTCTACATAATACGACTTTACGACTTTTGGTCCAATCTTTGAAGTCATCATTATACTCTCTACTTTTGTGCTTCACGACACTAATTCCATAGGTATATAATTCAACTTCCCAGTTCTAGTATGTGGCCTTTGATACCTAGGTATTTTATTTATTTGTTTCTAAGTTATTTGGGTGTGTTTTGAAATTGGGATTTCTCATTTTCAATGATTATATTGTTTAAATAAAAATAATGTTAAATATTTGTGATTCATGTTAACCATGATGTGTAAAATCATAAACAATGATATATGGGCAGCCTAAAAAATTCTGGTCCACAAAATAGATATAAATATCTATATGTTGATGGATAATAGGAGTAACTTGTGGAGGTATTTGTAATAATACAAGTTCTTATGTCCAACCACACTTGGATTCACATTCTTATGGTGCATGGCTATGTTGACTCTCCATTTGATATGATTATGTATTAGGGAGTAGGTGATATGCCCTAATGCAATGACGACACTATTTTTCTTATATTTACAACATTAGCAAAGTGTAATCCAAAATCGTGGACCAACACTAATCACCCTAAGTAATTCTCGAGAAGATGGATGAATTGTAACTTTGACGAAGGAAATAATTCAAGTGGCTTGATTCGTAAGAAGTATTAATCATGAATTTATGGTCAAATATAGTATGAGCATGTATCAAGTAGTTTTGTTGAATATTCATGCACATGGTTTTTAATTGATTAAATAATATGTATGTGTTTTTGTGTTCTAGTATAGGGGTTATCGTGTCATTGAGATACAGCATTGGTATCGATCAACAATGACTCAAACAGTTGCATAATCTATGTTTTGATTTGACGCCACAATGCTATAATCATAAAACTATGATGGTTCAAGCCTATAGTAGAAAATTAGTGTGCTTTAGAACTTGAATGTGTACCTCCATGTTGTAATTAATTGAAGTCTAAGAATGAGTTGTTGTTGGAAATAATGAATATTAGAATATGATGGGGATCAAGTTGACCTAAATATCATGTTTCCACTACCTCCTATATTTTATGGAATAAAATATGAATTATGGAGCATGTCTATGGAGACCTATTTGAAAGCCCTAGATTGTATATGGTTTGTAGTTTTTACTGGAGATAAAACCACAAGGGATTCAAAAGAAGACGATACAAGATCAATGGATACCATACTAAGAAGCTTATCATATCCTATAAAAGAGAAGGTAGGACATTGATCCTACGCTAAATATATGTAGGAAGAGATAGAAGATCTTTATTCAAAATAGGCTAAAAAGGAAGATCCTAGCTTAAAGACTGAGGTAAAAGAGGAAAAAATGAGAGACAAAACACAGTAAAGTCATCTTAAATAAAAATTTGAAGACTTAATCAAGCTGCAAACTAAAGTTCATCAAAAGGAGAAAAGGTTTAACAAAGAAATTATCTCCTTGAAGACCCAGCTTTAAGAAGAAAGAAGAATTGAAGAAGTGACCAAATTCTAGCTAAAAGGGAAGGAAGAAGATTGTGAGAAGCATGAAGAATAAGTTGTATCATTAAGGGTTGAAGTCAACAAGCTCAATAAAAAGTTAAAAATCTGGCAAGAGATAGATAACATTGTGAGCTATAACAATTGAAGTCCACATGAACCTTCATGCAAAAATGATGCAAGCACCAAGTCCACAAAGGAGAAATTGAAAGAAAAAATTGAAAGAGGAATCTTTGTCCTCAAAAGGCAAAGTGAAAACTAGAAGAAGTGTGAAGTTGCTAGTCCAAGAAGTTATGCTAATATTCTTAAAAAGACACCTTCCAAGATGAGTAAGAGAGGACTAGACCTCCTCCACTTAAGAACAATTTCATAATATCATCAAGGCAATCCAATTCACTAAGTTTCCTGCAAGTTATGAAAAAAGGGGAGGAGGGTTGATCCAAGAATAATTATTCCGTGATTTTGTTTCACACTAATTATTTGACAATTTTGTAGACTAAAAAATCACGGATATTTTTTACTTTCCCCTCTTCTTGACTCGCTTTGCCATCTCTAAAAATATTGTCATCCTTCCTCAACTCTAATACTGAATTGTTGGAAAGGCAAAGCAGCCAAAACAAAAATTTCACACACAAAACACACGAGTTGGGGCTCTTTTATTGATCACACAAAACTTGATGATTACAATGAAACGAGTGAAGGGTATTTAACCTTTTCGAACTAGCGACTTACCTAAAATAACTTGACATTCAACCACACACTAAATTCAACTATTACTTGACTTGAATCAATGGTTAGTTAACTCACTCTCTAATTTTAGATAAATCTCCATGCTCGAGTTAATTAGCTATTTTAGCATAATTGTTTGGATCATATCAATTGGATTTTGAGGGAATCCCTTATCTAATTACAATGGATCAAAATATAGATTTAATGTGACTTATTTCGTTACAAGAGGTGGAATTGGTGGTGATGAGCATGCCTAAAACTAAAGCATGAGGACTTGATGGTTTCATGGCTAACTTTTATCAATCATTTTGGTCGTTCCTAAGAGAGGAGATATATGAAATTATGGAAGACTCCAAGTAATCATAGACAATATGGATAGGATTGAATGCCATGTTTATTTCCCTCATACGCAAATAATATTGCTCTAAGGATCCAAAATGTTTTCTCACAATACCTCCATTCAACATGACATATAAAATTACCTCTACGATCATGATGAAACATTTGAAGCCATTACTCTCCTCGCTTATTGCACTTGAAAAAATAGGTTTTATAGAAGGAAGGAAAATTATGGATGGAATTTATACAGCTCATGAGATTATTCATTATCTCAATACTAAAAAAAATCAAGGTATGTTACTTAAATTGTATCTATCTAGAGAATGTGATCCTTTATGTTATATCTATTTGATATAGGTGTTACAAGCCCGAGGGTTCACTTCCCAATGGATTACAAGTGTTTATTCACTAATCTCCCCCCTTTCCTTTCAATTTTAATTAATGAGTTGCCATCGTTAGCCTTTCACTCCTCTCTACGTTTGAGATAGGGATACCTTTTATCTCCTTTTATCCTTCTATTAGTGATGGAAGCATTTGGAATAATTTTAAATAAAGCCCACTCACAAGGTCAACTTAGAGGTCTCTAATTGTTTGGTAAGGATCTCCAACTCATTTACCAACAAGTTGTAGATGATATATGTTGGTTTTGTCTGACCACTCTTCACTAAGCTAAATTAATTCAAAATATTTTTAAGACATTACCTGAACCTTCAGGCAATATGATAAATAGCGAGAAGACTCGTATATTCTTTTTAATTGTAAAGTCTCTGTCCAAATTCATATTACATTTTTTCTTTTGTGTTCCATCGTGATAAATTTCTTGTTAAAAATTTGGGGATCACATTGGTTTTATATCCAAAAAGGACATCATGGTGGAAATATTTAATCGTAAAGTTGTGAGACAAGATTCAAAATTGGAGCTTTAGAACCCTTAATTTTGCACGAAGATTAGTTCTCACTACAGGAGTCTTACAAGCCATTCTTGTATATGAGATTGTGGCTATGCCTCTTCCAAATATTGTTGCAACTAAATTCTGACCTTGATGGACTGATGTTTTGTGGTAAGGAGTCAAAATGGCTAGGCGACTTCTTTATTTAGTTGGGAGAAGCTTAGTTTAAAGAAACATTCAAGTGGACTAGGTTTACCAAATCCTGAAATCATGAGTACTACTTTTGGCACTAAGTTTTGGTGGCAATGGATAAAAGGAGGGGACCGAATTTTGATATAAATTTGGTTAAGGAAATATTTTATGTTACATATATAGTAAAACAAGAGAAGACAAGATTAGTTATGATAAAAATATTCGAGGTTTCACCTTATGGGTTGGGTGAACATCAATGGGATATTGATACAAAAGAATCTGTTCTGGAATATTAAGTGAGGAGAGAAGGAATATTTTCAGGATGAATCATGGCAACTGATGCCAAGGTTGAAGGAAGACCTTACTCTTAGAAAAATTAAACTACTCTCGAAACATATGGGTTTTACAAAAGTAACAGATTATTGGTAAGGAGATGGGCATAGTAATCTTTGAGATCTTGGAAATAAAAGAAAGTTTGGGCCAAATTTCTACAGAGTCTCCCTTGAGAAATATTGCATAAGGAGTTGTCACAAAGGATGATCAGATCCTAATATGATTCTAAAATATTGGGATGGGGAACTCTTTCTACAAGCTCCTTCACATTCAAAGAGGCCTACTCGATTGTTGTGGTGCATAACAGATTGGAGAAGGCTTAGTTGTGGAGGTATATATATATAATATCTATATATAATATAATATAATATATATATATAATATATATATATATAATATATATAATAATATAAAAAATATAAATATATATATATATAATATAATATATATATATAAATTAATTGATGTAGGTTGGCCAAAAATCTATCTTCCTATGGTTAATTGCATGGGTAAGGATTCATGAGAAGGGCCTCGAAGGGCCTTCAATTTTTTATCTATTTTTTAAAGAAGAGGAATAATTGAATCATTTATTTATTTCATTTATTTATGCAATAAAAGTCTAGAAACTCCTTCCTATAATTTTTATCAGCTTCTGGGAACCTATTGAGATCACTTGGATAACAATAATTCAATGGTTCATAATTCATTTCAAGAATCCAATTATTAAGAAAGCTTGGAAATTTAAATTGGGATTTCTCTTGTGGAATCTATGGAAGGAGTGTAGCTAATGAATCTTCAAGGATAAGAAGAGAAATCCAATAATGGTCCAATATAAATTCTTGTCAAACATTTGAGAAACGGTCTTGATCATACCTTGGACATCACAATATGGGGAATTTGAAGTCATGGAGGCTCATATGATTCGAATTACAAGCCTACATAAAATAATGGTAAACAAAAAACCCACAAGGATCCTGACTAAACAAGTTGTTGATACATCAATTCTTAGGTCCCCTCCTATGCATTTTATTTAAGTAAACTTTGATGTGGATTCTAAAGGAAGTCCAGGTATTGCAGGGTTTGTAGGTATTTTCTAGGATGATAAACTAAATCCCTTGAGAATATATAATAAATGTTGTGTGGTGGAGTGTAAAAATTAACGTGGAGTTCATGGCCCTTGAAACAAGACTTCATATTTCTCTCACAGAAGGATAGAAGTTATTACACATGGTAGGGGTTTCCTTAATGGTGGTTAATTGTTTACAAAGAATTATCAATAGACATGTAATTTCTAAAGTTGTGCTAGATGTCCACCAAAAGGACTCGCTTCGAATATTGCCTATCTTTTAAGAGGTTATGATTACATTATAGTATGACATACTAAATGGGATGGGAATGGAGTTACAGACTCTATGGAAAACATAGTTAGTTCTAGATAAAATATGAACAGAAACGAAAACAAGGAGATGTAGCTCATAGGTGAGGCCTGCAGTTGAAGACTAACCTCACAAAACAGAGAGATCACTCTCGTACACTCTATTACCATCAATGAAGGATTACATCATTTAAGTACAACTCCAAAAATCAGGAAGTTGCAACCAAACTCCTAAAGTTTAGGAAAAAATCCTAAACTAAGGAGATACGTTACAACTATGTAACCATTTCTCCATTAATACAAAATAATATTTAATTATTTTCAACTCCCCCCTTAATGGAGAAAGGGTTCTCTTAGACTCCTAACATCCCTCTAAACAATTCAAACTTTACTCGTGCAAGAGACTTTGTAAAAATATCAGCCACATTGTCACAAGCTTTACAATATTCAACAATAATCTACTTTGACTGTACTTTCTCTCTAATAAAATGGAGCTGGGTGTCTATATGTTTGGTTTTTTTATGGAACACTAGATTGTGTGCCAATTTAATAGTGCTTTGGTTGTCGCTTTTGATGGAAGTGGAATTATTCTGTTCTTTTCCTGCATCATTGAGAAGCCTTCTCAACTAGATCGCTTCACACGTCGCTGCAGACAATGCTTGATACTCAGCTTCACATGATGACAAAAATACAATACTCTGCTTGTTACTACTCCATGCTATGACCCTGGATCCTATGTTGAATGCATAACTATGATGGACTTTCAATCATCCACGTTACCTGCCCAGTCTGAGTCTGAAAAACCTGCTAGGGTAACATCAGATACGTCACTGTATAAAATACCATAATTAACAGTACCAAAAAGATACCTTAACACACTCTTTGCTACTATCCAGTGACTTTCAAGCAGTTTTGACATAAATTGGCTCAACACACTAATAAAGCATGCTAAGTGAGGTATGGTTGTTGTAAGATATATCAAGATGCCAACCAGCTGTCAGTACATTGTAGCATCAACCTCTTTAGTGTCATCGTCACTTCTCAACTTCAGATTCTGCTACAAAGGTGTCGCTGCTGATCTACACTCATCCATACCAAACTTTTCCAACAGATTTCTGGCATACTTCCCTTGTGTAAGAAAAGTTTTCCGAGTATCTCTGCATACTTCTAATCCCAAACAGTAATGAAGGTTTCCTAGATCCTTCATCTCAAAAACTTGTGCCATAATTCTTTTGATTTCTCTGATTAAATCATGTGCATCCCCTGTTATAATCAAGTCATCCACATACAAAGAAATCAAAATAATCTTCCTCTGATTATTGTACTTGGTATACAAATTTGGGTCATTTAAACTTCTATGAAAGCCATGCTCTAAAAAGAAAGAGTCAACCTTTTCGTACCAAGACCTAGGTGCTTGCTTTAAACCATATAAAGCCTTTTTCAATCTGCAAACAAGATGTTCCTGCCCTTGCTTTACAAATCCTTCTCGTTGTACTAAGTAAATTTCCTCTTTTAAATCACCATTTAGAAATGCAGATTTAACATCCAGCTGGTGTAATTCCCAATTACATTTAGTAGCTAAAGTAATAAGCATTCTGATTGTATTTAACTTTGCTACAGGTGCAAAAGTATCGTCAAAATCTATACCTTCGTGATGTGAATATCCTTTTGCAACTAGCCTAGCTTTTAATTTCTCTATACTTCCATCTGCATTCGTTTTTGGTTTAAACAACCATTTACATCCTATGAGTGTTTTATTCTTAGGCAGCTCAACTAAATCCCAAGTATCATTTCTAAGAATTGATTCCATTTCTTCATTCATTGCAGTCCTCCACTCCTTAAATTTACTGGCTTCTTTGTAATTAGCAGGTTCTACAATGTTTAAAATATTTGACATTAAAGCATAGTCTCTCAATTTAGCAGGCAATCGAGTCTTCCTACCTAACCTCCTTGGTGGGGGACTTACCTCAACTTTGTCTATTTCAGCACTTGCATCATCATTGATTACATTATATGTTACTTCTTCTTCTTGTTTCTGCTCCTGCTCTTCATCTTCCTCACTGTTTTCTTCTATAAGCAATGGAATGTGACAATCACTGTTAGAATCCTCCTTTCCTTCTTCAACCTGTTCATGAAATATGATATCTCTGCTTGCAAAAACCTTGTGAGTCACGGGATTATATAACTTATATGCCTTGAACTCAGTGCCACATCCAACAAATATACATTTCAGGGCTTTGGGGTCTAACTTCTTCCTATCTACCTTAGGTATATGAGCATAAGCTTTTGACCCAAATATTCTTAAATGACTTTGAATCCAAACAATGCTTCAAAAGGGGTTTTGAAGCCTAAACATCTAGTAGGACTCCTATTCTTCAAATATACAACAGTGTTAATAGCTTCTGCCCAAAGACCATTTGATAGACCCTTACCTTGTAGCATGCTCCTTGCACACTCCACAAGAGTTTTGTTCTTTCGTTCTGCCACTCCATTCTATTGTGGAGTGTGTAGCACTGTAAGCTACTGCACAATCCCATGATGCTCATAGAAATTCATGAACACTCCCAGTCTGTATTCTCCCCCTTGATCTGAGCGGAGAATTTTTATCCTTTTTCCTGTCTCGTTCTCTACCATAGATTTAAACTCTTTAAAAAGTTGAAAGGCTTGACTCTTTTTACTCAGAAAGTATATCGATGAATATCTAGTGCAATCATCTGTAAACAAGAGAAATTAATGTGCTCCTCCTAGTGACCTAGTTTTCATAGGTCCACAAATATCTGTATGCACCAATTCTAAAATATCCCTTTCCTTTCTGTTAACATGCAAAGGGAACTCTTCTCTATGCATTTTCCCTAATGCACATCCATCACAATCCATCTTAACATTATGAAAAACAGGTAGTCCGTCAACCATACCTTTTCTCTGAAGTAAGATGAGGTCTTGCAGATTAAGATGGCCGAACCTTTGATGCCATAGAACTTTGAGTGTTGATCCGGCTGCGAGCGTTGCTTGCTGTGGCATACTCTTTGCATCTAATCTATACAGGCTCCCCATGCACAATATGTCTCCACTAGGCAAGTCCGAACTGCTGCCACCAAACAGATCCAGAACTTCAATGCGCCACCATCGGGCAATACGCCTCCACCGAGCAATACACCTCCACCAGGCAAATCCGATCTGCTGCCACCGAACAGATATGGAACTTCAATGCGCCACCATCGGGCAAGTCCAATCTGCTTCCACTGAGTAGATCAGGAACCTCAACACGCCACCACCAGACTACTCCGATATACTTCCACCGAACAGATCCGCAAATTCAAAGTGTCACCACTGGGAAACTCCGATCTGCAAAGAAAAATTGAAGATTTTCAAAGAGAAAGAGGTTGGCTCCTTGGCGCTTCTTCAACAGCTATGGATCCATGCCAAAAGCACAAAAGAAAAATCGATGAAGTGCACCGAAATTGGCGTGATTTAATAGCTACGGATCTGCGGCAATGGCGTTTCATTTTCGCTAGCACGCTTATCAGCCTCAAACCCATGCCAATGGGCACGTCTATTTATTAAAAACTCGCACCAACCCGCTTCTACTCTAAAAAACAATGGCGCTCAACAAATCGATGCCAACCCTTTCTTGCGCTGAGAGATGATCAGTCATCTAGATCTGTCTTCAGGTGTTACTACAATCTAGTTGATACTCCACTGCCACTACAGTTATCTAATCAATGATGCATCCTAAAAAAAATAAGGTTGTCCCTACTCTAAGCTTTGATACCAAGATAAAATATGAACAGAATTGAAAAGAAGGAGATGTAGCTCACAGGTGTGGCCTCCAAGTGGAGACTACACTCACAAAATAGAGAGATCACTCTTGTACACTCTATTACCATCAATGAAGGATTACATCATTTAAGTACAAATCCAAAAATCACGAAGTTGCAACCAAACTCCTAAATTCTAGGAACAAATCCTAAACTAAGGAAGTTACTCATCTACATTAGCCTCTACTAATAGAATGGAAGTTACCCAAAGATTAGATGTATTACTTGCAAAATATTATGGAAATCACAATGTGGATACATTGATATAGAGTGTATAATTCTTTATTAAATCTCCCAATATGTTTCAATTTTGTTATGGTTCAAGCATTTCTAGGTTAACAAATTCATGGAGGATATATGTCACGTGAATAACAAACTTCCTAGATACACATATGCTATGTGATGTTTGGGATATGCTTTGTCCTTATACTATGTTTCAATGGGGGCTTAATACTCTCATGGGTTTCATGCAAGTTTGAAAAGATTAGACACAAAACAAATATTTTTGGATCCCAAATGGGGGTAAATACAAGAAATTAAATAAGATAGGTTTGAAGAGCATGCCAGATTTTCTAACTATCCCTCTCTTCATGCAAGGTTAAATAGTAATGAGGGTAGAACAACACAATTATGTTCTTGTCATTTTAAATGTGGGAAGGTTGATGTTTTCAATATCCACAAACAATATTTCATATGTTCACTTTACCTTAGTGTAGCAATGAAAAAGTTTGTGGGAGCTTGGAGAGGTTAGGTTATGGAGTACAAGAGTATACTAGGTGAGACACGCATTAACGGTGGGAGGGATTACGAGATGAATGTTTTCATTAAGAAGTGTATGAGACAAACTACTTGTCATTCGATGGTCTTGCATTGGTATGGTAATAACTTTCCTTTCTTTCCCCATTCATTAGAGTACATCATTTATAAATACCACAGATGGTTAAATACATGGTCTAAGTATGATGGTTCTGAAGGTGATGGGGCAATGGAAAATATAATTGTCTTTTACTCCCACTCTGTCATTTTATAAACTTGCATTTTCGGTATTCTCGTGGTGGCCTCAAGAAGCTTTCTAGGGCATCCTTGGGATGCAAAACTATGTTTTGTGGTCATCCACACTTCTATTTCCAACACATTTGGAGAGGGTCAATGTTTTTCATATTATTTCTACATAATACTAGTCTTTGTGCTCCCTACTTTGGAGCTTCAAAGGACCAATTTCATAGGTATCTCATTCAACTTTCTAGTTCTTCTATGTGGAGTTTTATACCTAAGTAGTTTCTCTATCTCATTTTAAGTTATTTGGGTGTGTTTGTAAATTAGGGTTCCTCATCTATAATGGTTATATTGCTTAAATAAAAATATTGTTAAATATTTGTGATTAATGTTAGCCACTAGGTGTAAAATCATAAACAATGATATATGGTCTCTCTCAAAAATTCTGGTACACAATATAGATATTAATATTTATACGTTGATGGATAATAGGAGTAACTTGTGGAAGAATATGTAATAATACAAGTTCTTATATCTATACACACTTAGATTCACATTGTTTTGGTGCATGGCTATGTTGACTCTCCATTTGATATGATAATGGATTAGGGAGTAGGTGATATGTGCTCATGCAATGAAGGCATTATTTTTCTTGTCTTGGAAAAAGTAACAAAGAGTAATCCAAAACCGTGCACCAACACAAATCACCCTAAGTAATTTTGAGGAAGATGCCTAAATTATACCCTTTCCTAATGAAATCATTCAAGTAGTTTGATTAGTAAGAAGTATTAATCATTAATTTATGGTCAAATAGAGTGTGATCATGTATCAAGTTGTTTTTGTTGAATATTCATGAACATGGCATCCAATTGAGAAAATAATATGTATGTCTTTTTTTGTTCTAGTATAGGGGTCATTATGTCATTGAGATGTGGGGCTGGGATCAATCAACAATGACTTAGACAATTTCATAGTCAAATTTATAAATTTTATTTTTTCTATATCTATGTTTTGATTTTGATTTGATGCCACAATGGTATAATCACAAAATTGTGATGGTTCAACCTCATAGTAGAAAGACATTGTGCTTTAGAACTTGAATGTGTACCTCCATGCTCGAGCTAATTGAAGTCTAAGATTGAGCTTTTGTTGAGCACAATGTGTATTAGAAGTAGTGAATACACCTGTGTAAAATCCTCCTATACAATGATTTATGAAACTATTTGAGTGTGATTTGAGTGCAATATGGTGACTATGTTGTGTGAGTATGTTGTGTATTGAGATCTAAGCTATAAGGTAATGGTGGGATTGATCTAAATTTTAGTAATAGTGTGTTTTGGGTGAGATGCATTAATCAATTCTTGACCTCACCTAGTTATATTTATGTATTTTGAAATTTGAGTGAGATGCATCAATCAATTCTTGTCTTCACCTAGGTTGTGTGCAAGTGTAGAGTGGTGTGAATGACAATCTACCTTATGTGAAAGATCATGCTTAGTTCTAAACTAAGTTTGATGATGATGCAGTGAGACAGTAGTTGATGGGAAGCAATGGTTTAGTAAGGGGAGTCCTGGTATGGGAGCCCAAAAATTCTTATTCTTATCTTCAAACTGTAACGGTGGAAGGGTGATGCTAGGCAAGGAAGTTGTAGCTTCCTTAAGAAAAAAATAAAATTGTTAATATAAATACTATATTCCTTTGATCTCATATGGTTAGTTAATGCTCACTGACACTAAATTGTAAGAAAAGTGAAAAAATGATTCAGGGCCCAACCCCCAGTATTTCCAACTAATGCTATCATAGCAAGTTGCTTCATTATAGTCCAACAACTAGAAGGTAGATCTTCGGAACACAGACTGGAAAGGAAGAAATGCTAGCCTCCAAACTCTCTAAGGAAAATGAAAAGAAAGTCTCATCTATTTCAATGATACCAAAACATATTAAAGTCATTAATGAATATCAAGTTGACCTAGTTGTCATGTTTCCACTACCTCTAGTATTTGATGTAATAGACTATGAATTATGGAGCATTTTATGGAGACCCATTTCTAGATTGTATATGGTTGGTATTTTTTACTAGAGATAAAACCAAAAAGGATTCAAAAGAAGACCATACAAGATCAATATATATCATACTTAGAAGCTTATCATATCCTATAAAACAAAAGGTAGTACATTGCTCCTTCACTATAGATATTTAGGAAGGGATAGAAGATCTTTATTCAAAATAAGCTAAAAAGGAAGCTCCTAGCTTAAGGACTGAGGAAAAAGAGGAAACAATGAGAGAATAAATATTGAAAAGTCATATTAAATAAAAATTTGAGGACTTGATCAAGCTACAAACTAAATTTTATCAAAAAGAGAAAAGGCTTAAAGAAGAAATTATCTCCTTGAAGACCGAACTTGAAGAAGAAAGAAGAATTGAAGAAGTGACCACACTAGTTAAAAAGGAAGGAAGAAGATTGTGAGAAGCATGAAGAATAAGTTGTATCACTAAGGGTTGAAGTTAACAAGCCCAATAAAAATTTAAGAAGCTTGCAAGAGATAGATAACATTGCCAGCTAAGACAAATCAAGTCCACTAGAACCTTCATGCAAAATTTATGCAAGCACCACCTCCACAAAGGAGAATTTTGAAGAAAAAATTGAAAGAGGAATATTTGTCCTCAAAAGACAAAGTGAAAACTAGAATAAGTGTGAAGTGGCTAGTCCAAGAAGTTATGCTAATATTCTAAAAAAGATACCTTCCAAGATGAGCAAGAGAAGACTAGACCTCCTCCAAGTATGAACAATTTCATAATATCATCAAGACAATCCAACTCACTAAGGTTCCCATGTATAATTCTTGGTTATTGTTATTCATGTACAAATTTTGGGCACAAGGCTATAAATTGCAAAGCTTATAGTTGGGTTAACTACAACAAATATCATCAAAACCCATGAAACATTTTTACAGGCAAACAAGTCAGAAACCGTAATGGATTCTCCAACAAATCATACATGAAATTTCCTCGAGCATTCAAGTACAACAAATAATGCTTAAAATAACATAACTTTGAAGATATTATATGTTATTGTAATTGTGATATGAAGTAGAATCCTAAGCATATTAGGCAAGAAATCAAACCCACTAGGGTTTGGAGAATAAAACATGTGGAGCTGGAAGAAAAAATATCATGAGGGGTAGCATCCCCACAAAAGAAAGACACCCATTTCCATTGATGTCCTTGGGGAGAGAGAGGATAGAATAGGAAGCATGATGAAAGGGGAGTCATAGGTTTCAAGATCAATGATGAAAGGGCGGTCATGATGTCTACGTGTTCCTTCCTAATTTATCATTATTTTAGTATACCTCCATTCTGGCTTCCCTTCCTCCTCATGCCTTTTCATGGTTGATATCAAGGTTTTACCTCTTCACCAACCATATTTAAATTATAATTACAATGGAAAGTATTTTTCCCATTTACATTTACACACCCATAGGAGGATCAATAATATAATTAATTGCAATTACAATATTAGTGGGAGTTAAGAGTTGGGGATACAACATCTTCCAACCTCTCCAACAATAAAAAATCATGTAATCCATGGAGACTATTCCCAAGAGAGGATTACTCCAAATAAAATCTCAAATAACCTCTAAATAATGCCTTAAAGTGTGAACAACTACCAAGTGAGGTAGGATGTTCAAGCTATTAACCTCCAAGGCAATAAAATGAATTAATTTAACCATTGAATGGTTAAATAAACCTCAACATGTGAGCACAAAGTTTAATGCTCAAAAAGACCATAAGCAAACCTCCCAATTATCACCAACTAATTAAATCAACATGAACACATGTGCTAATGAGTTGCACAGGGGGTGGTCTCTCCCTTAAGTGTTGGACCATGGAAATAAGATAGATATCCTATCAAAACCCATCAAGATAAGAACATAATGAAAAGATAGAAGCTCCACCTAGGTTTAAAATTACAACAAACCAAGAACTAACTATAACATGCTAAAACTGACCAAATCATAGGAGGGGATTTCTCCACTAAATATGTTTGTAGTATCCTTCCACTCTAACTTAATATTGGAAGAAAGTGCATACACACTGAACCTAACATTATCAAACAAATTTCCAAGTAGGTGATGTGGCTAATGAATATTAGAATATTAAGTCATGTCACCTACTAAAAATGCAAAGTAAGCTAAGACAACACATATCATATAACAGCATCAAAGTCATAAGAGAAAGAGACAGTAGAAATAATAACCCATCCAACCATCAAGTATGTCCCACCACACATCCAACATAAGAGGAACATGTTAAACACCCCTCCTAGTAACAATAACAATACATCATCATTATGAGAATGTCACTAAAAAACCCCACAAAACATTAAACATCTACTTGCAAATACCATCATCTAATTACTTTTGTGGGGATATAACCACGGGATAAAAACAAGATGTAACACAAATGCCATAATATCAAAATTAAAATCACCATGTAGTTTTCATTGATCAAATCTCATCCTTAGAGACGATACCAACAAGTTAAAAAATGATACCCTACAGCATGTAAAAATATTTAACACAAAACACACTTAGGCCTTTAACGCAAATCACACATGAAGCCCACAAAATTAATTTATGTGGAACTTACGTGCTGCTAATAATCTATATCCTTATTTAAGGAACCCGTGGATCAAAACGACCGACAACCAATGATCTGATAATCATTTACATCTCCTCCAATCATTTTCATATCCACCAGTCGATTGCAAAATGGCTTCAGACGGTGTTCTGAAACAATATTTGGATGTGGTGTTCCAAGAATTTGCCTACAATCCCATTCGACTACCGCTTGCAGAAGACCCTGCCCAGCCACTATACAACCGCAGGACACTGGACACAATTTGGGTGACGAAGCACGATGCCATCAACCCATATACCCGCCACCCCTTCCACATCAACAATGTCATCCCCCAGATTGAGCTGAGACAAGAGATGCAGTGATACATCACAAGAAACAGAATCCCAGGGCTTCAGGTAATTCCGGATTATACTAGACTCTTAAACCAGACTGAAATGATGAGTGTGCTGAAGGATTTGGTGTACTGTTATCGTTATATTTCTCAGAAGAAGGAAAATAAGAAAGAAGCAGATTGGAATCCAGTGTGGTAGAAGCTCAACCTGATCCGTCTATATTGCGAGTACGAGGAATAGAATAGGGAACTGTTTTCATTAATCCAGGGATACCAGTACTTGTTCATGGTGGTCGATACACAGCTACAATGTTCATACTCTTTAAGCCAGGATAGTCAATATCGTCGGCTTCAGACTCGTGGATTTGCTGACAATACCTGAAAAATCAATATTGGCGTTCGTACATATTCTATCTTATCTTGGAAAATCCAGGTATTTGAAAATCCAGAGCATGGTCCTAAAAATTTACTATCAGATGTTTTATCACAATACCAATTAACCTCTTCTAAATGATGGAACAACCATAGTTCCTTGTGTCATCGAAATTACTCTCAAATTGTTAGGGCGCCACAATTCAAGGGATGAAATCATAAATGAAAATCTCCACATTGGGACGGGGATCCTGAAAGCGGCGTGGATGTGGAGGAGGTTCACTTTGCTCCTTTTTGACAATTACGTGGACGTTCTTGTGAAACTTGTAATACTCTGCATTTACCGTTATGATCCAGAACATATAGTTTCTTCCCCAAACAAAGGGGCACATGCATGTATTCATAAAACACTTAACCGAGCGTTTGAATTAATTGAAGCGCTAGTAAAGGCTGAAGATTCTGAAGTTTATAAATATGTGAACCACAAGAAAAGGCTTCAAGAATTGGACATAGTCAAAGATATTGTTGGAATGGTGGAACTTGTTATAGCAGGGGTCAGATTCGAAACATCTCACCTTCGATTCGGTTTAATTATTACAGCAAAACTTCTGAAAAGCGGTAGTAGGTGATGGCGTGGGTGCAGGCGTTAGGGACAATCTCCCTAACCTGACAGCAATCTCCTAAATATCAGCCTCAATTTTCCTTTTAGGGTCTTCATGCGTATCAGTCATTAAACTCACAGCTTCATTCTTTTCCACTTCTACAAGAACAATATTCCAACCTAACAAAGCTTTTCAATGTTCCAAATAATCTTCATTTCTTGAAAGGCAATGAATCTAATTTACACAGAAAATGACCAATACTTCTAGGAAAATATGAATAGCGCTTTACCACCCTTTATATGTATTAACCAATAACCTCCCAAAATAAAAACCTTTGTTCCTTCAAAAAAATACACACAACACTGACCACAAATTCAAACGGTTCGATTCACTTTCTGCAGGACGGTAGTGTAATACCTTTGCAAACTATAGCGAGGATGACATAGATGACGATCAAAAGCACGACTATCACTGCGACCGTGAGTTTGATGTTTCTCCACCACATTTTATTTTTGAAACAGCGATCTTGCTTCTTAAATTTGAAACTGTTCCCTTGTATCGTTTCAGTCACGCGCTGGTTATCAACTGAAGCTCGGAATGGTCCTTATAACTCTGATTCAAATGTTAAACACCGACATCTACACGATCAAGCCTATTACCTTTCCACCTAAGCCAACACGTCTCACAATCTTCAAAATGCGTACAAATAAATATAGATCCAAGCTGCTGTGAACCGCTTCCCAAATTTTATGTCACTCAAGACCACAGTGTGAGGTTATCCTAGTGCGATTTGAGATTTAGCTCTCCAAAATTTAAGCTCAGCTCCGCCAAACTCTTCGTTACATGCAAACAGCATCCAAATTTTCTCCTTCTGTTAGACCTCGTCTAACTTCTTTTCCGTTTAACTATTATATTTATCTCTGCTTACACCAGGCTTGTGTGCCGTCAACTATCACCTTCCCATGAATGACTTCCACCTAAATTCATTCCTTCAACAGGTCAATTTCTTATTCCAGGTAACTATGTTCAAACTGCACCATCCAGATACGGACTTGCTAGAGGCACGCCACTATCTGCACCATCCAGATACGGACTTGGAGGCACGCCACTATGTGGAGAATTCTCCTGGATGGACTTATCCCTGCCTCTGTTGCTTCAATGGAAATCAAGAACTTGATCAAAATAAGCATCGACCTCTTAATACACAACTCAGTTAATTATTGATATGCATGCATTCATACTAACAGAAATTCATTGAATTCTTCATAACCCCGAGAGTAAAATTCATAATGACAATGCTGGAATCGCCTCCTACTCTAACTTGGCAGCCAATGTATATTTTTATTCATAATGGATAACCTTCCCTAATACAAAAGCAAAACTTTTTTACATAGTAATTTAAGGCTTTTTACAACTTGTCTAAGGTTGAAAATGATCATGATCTCTTCATGATGAGTTTTAATCTTTTTTCTTGTCTTCGAGAATCCCACACTTTATTCTGCAAGTCATCATCTACTGTTGGTTGCTCCTTTTCTCCAGGACTCCATATTTTATGTTGTATTGCTCCACTAGCTTTACTTTCACAATATGTCCCTATTTTCATTTTGTTGTTGCTTCTAGTGCTTCTCTTCCTTGGTCATGTCTTCCTCTCACAGACTTTCAACATGATTCTTGTGATTAACAATAAATCTTCAACCTACTGATTTCTTGCTGCCTACTGAGCTAAGACGGCTTGTTCAGTTCTTACTATCACTTGATGACTTCTTGCTTCTATGCTTGTTTCTATTCTGAGTGCCACCCGATCATCCATACCTTCTTGTCTTGTGGAACAGAAAACTTCTTTTCCCTTCATTTGACTACTCAACTGAGTCAAATGTTCTGCAACAATACCTGCATTCACAAAACTCTTGTTAGAACAAAATTCATAAGGCCTCAGTGCCTTACTTCCCATTGCCAATATTTCAGTATACTCATCCCAATCATTCTTGAGATTATCACTCAGTTTATCCTCACCATCATCTTCTACGAGAATGCCTCTGTATTCTGGTTCATAAAAATGAACCTCTTTATTTTCATTCATCTCTCTCTTTCTATTCTAAATACTTATCTTCTGTACTTCTAGTCTCTTCTCTAGAACACTTAACTCATGACATAAATCTGTCATCTCCTTTGAGAATATTTCTGTGCAATCTTCAATACTTTCACAAGCCAAGCTTCCTATTGCTACCATCTCATCATCTGTTATGAGAACATAATTCTGATTCTCAACTCCTGCAATAAACTTAGTTATCTGCCCATCACTTAATAAAAACAATTTGTCATTATCAACATTTATAACAAATTGGTCATCATCATGTATCATCCCTGCATTCATACAGAACTTGTTAGTTTTAAAACTACAAGTTTCAACAGTTTCAACTGTTGGTTCATATACCAACTCCTCAAGCTCATCCTTTTCTTCATTCACAAGAACTTCCTGTGTTGTAACAGCAAAAGCATTGTTTCTTTCTTCTTCAAATTACTTATCTCCTCAAAGATTATTTTCCATGTTTGTGACAGCTTCACAAGATTGCGCATCCTTATCAACACCTGTAATCACATCACAATTGTCTGCTATACAAACACAAGAGTTCACATTATCCAACTAATCTGGATTTACCCAATAACTCAAGAAATCATCAATGATCTTCTCCTCTGCTTCAACAATGGAAACCTCCTCTTCCAACTCAGCTGCTCTGAGTTCTTCCCGTCTCAACTATACATCTATCATCTGCTCCAAGTATTCCTTTCCTCCAAGTAACAGAGTTTTTGGATCTGTCTTATGTCCCGATACATCTTCTTCCTGTAAAGGCAACAATTTATGATTGACACCATCCTTTCCAAACTTGTAGGTGTTTCTCTTCCCATCATGTATGGCTCCTTTGTCGTATTGACAAGGTCTTCCAAGCAATATGTGACACACATCCATAGGCATCACATCACAAACAATTTATCTTTGTACTTGCCCACTTGAAATTTCACTTCACACTATTCACTTACCAACAGTTGATGTCCCTTTTTCAACCATGACACTTTGTAAGGTGTTGGATGCTTCATTGTCTTCAGCTTGAATTTCTCCACTACTTCTGTAGAAACCAAATTATCAGTGCTGCCACTATCAATGATCATCTGCCAACATTTCCCTTGGACTTTGCACACTGTCCTGAATAAAGTCTTCCTTTGTGGCGGTTCAACCATCTCTTTCGCTGGCTTAAGAAGAACTTTATTAACTACCAGAGATTCTTCTTTTTCTGGTGTATTTACTTCTTCTGTTACTGCTACCGTTGGTGCCTCTTCCTCAGCTGGAGCAACAATTGCATTTCTCTGCTTTGTTTCTGCATTCTCTGGGCACTCAAAAGCCCTATATCCCAGCTTATTACATATGTAACATCTTATTTCTCTGTCTCCTCCTCTGCCTCCTCTTCCTCTATAAAAACTCCCTCTACCTCTTGCATCACCTCCCGTGGGTGCATGTCGAGTTGAGCTACTGCTAGCTCCTTCTTTAGGTGTTGTAGATCTTCAACTACCACCTTGACTTTCTTTTCCTTTGAAAGTCCCTCTCCCTCTAGCAAACTGCTTCCTCATGAGTTTTTCCTCAGCTTTCAGTGCTATCTGATAAGCTTCCTCTATTGTTTTAGGAAACAACAGACTTATCTCATCCTGAATGTCCATCGTGAGGCCATTCATATATCTAGCCACCTTCTCATCTGTGTCTTGGGCTTCTCCAGCTCTTATGCTCACCTTATAAAACTCTTTTGTATATCCGTTCACTGTTAAAGCTCTCTGTCTAAGATTTTGCATTTGTCTAAACAATGTTTGTTGATAATTAATGGGCAAAAACTTACCTTTTAACTTTGCTACCATTCTGCTCCAATTCTTGATTTCCTACTTACCAAGTCTCCTCCTTTCCCCCTGCACACCATCCCACCAGAGCGCTGCATGGCCTCTTAATTTGGTGATAGCAAACTTTACTTTCTTCTCATCTTTCGTTTCTTCATAATCGAAGAATTTCTCCATGCTATTAATCCAGTCGATCAATTCTTCTGGATTCAATCCTCCTTGGTATACCGGTACTAATTGGTTCCATGGCATGGCTGTGGATTTCAACACTGCATGAAAGAACCTCGTCTCAGGTGTAACCTATACAGCTTCCTCCTCTGTAGCTTCAATTTCAGGCTCACTGATATCTCCATCATTTATGTTTCTCTCTGAGGTTAACGCATCCAATCTAGCTCATAGCTCTTATAAGTTTTTCATTATTTCAGCATTAGCAACAGGCCGTCCTCTACCACCACTTCCTCGTCCTCTTCCAACTCTGAAAGCCATCCTTCTCCTCCTCATGAGATTCAATTCAATGCCAGTTGTTGGCTCTGATACCACTAATGATGGCCTGGGTGCAGGCGTTAGGGACAATCTCCCTAATCTGACGGCAATCTCCTGAATATCAGCCTCATTTTTCCTTTTAGCTTCTTCATGCGTATCAGTCATTAAACTCACAGCTTCATTATTTTGCTCTTCTACAAGAACAAAATTCAAACCTAACAAAGCTTTTCAATGTTACAAATAATCTTCATTCCTTGAAAAGCAATGAATCTAATTTACACAGAAAATGACCAATACTTATAGGAAAATATGAACAGTGATTTACCACCCTTTATATGTATTAACCAATAACCTCCCAAAATAAAAACCTTTGTTCCTTCAAAAAAATACACACGACACTCACCACAAATTCAAATGGTTCGATTCACTTTCTGCAGGATGTTAGTGTAACACCTTTGCAAACTATAGCGAGGATGACATAGATGACGATCAAAAGCAGGACTATCACTGCGACCGTGAGTTTGATGTTTCTCCACCACATTGTATTTGTTGGAATTTAATTCCAACTGCATCACATTAATGCAGAACAAAATCTGATCTTCAGCAATTAATTTCAGATTGTTCGGTGCCGTAAAAGTTCCCTGATATTTTGCAGAATTAAATCCCCTGCAGACAGCCGTTTTATTTTTGCTGTAAAAGTCATCACCGCCTCACCGCCTCTTCTGCAATAAATACGCAGATAATTATCAGCAGATATTTTGAATAGTTTATTGCTTAAAACAGATATTTATTTTCCTATAAATGTAAACGCACAGCAGTTCTGTAATTTAAGCAAGGAAGCAAGGAAGTGAATGAGTGTAAGCAGAAAAGAACAGCAGTTCTGTTTTCTGTAATTTCTGAACAGCAGTTCTGTTTTTTTTGAGTGAAGGTTAGAAAAACGAGTGTCTCTTCTGTAATTGCACAGTAGTGCTGAACTTGCGATTTTCTGAGATAGAAAATCGATTTCTGGAACTGAAGCGTTCCTCTTTTGTAACAGTTAAGTTTTTATATCAGCTTGCTTATTGTTCATAAATACAAGTTTACAGTTCACTGTTTTTTGCTGATATTCAGTTACTGTTACACAGAGTGTTAAAACACTTTGATTTTACTCTAAGTAATTTTGATGCCCATAAAATGACTTAGCGTCAAAATCGTGTTGCTAAAACAACGTAAGTCGAAAATAGTTTTGCGTCAAAAAAAACACTGTTGCTGAAACACCACGTTCAGCAACTGACGAAATTTTTACGTTGCTGAAACACCTGTTTCAGCAAAGCGGTTACGTTGCTGAAACACCAGTTTCAGCAAAGCGATTTTTTTTCTGTTTTCGCTGTGTAAAAACAGAGCATTGTTCTGTTCTGTTCTTTTTGTTCGGAATGCCCAGAAATTCCAACATGGTATCAGAGCGTTGTTCTCTGGTCTTTTGTGTTTGAAATCACTATAAAATTCCAACAGATCTGTTGTCTTTCTTGCTCTCTAATGTTGACGAGCAGGGTGCGTCTCTCACAGACGACGAGATTCAGGACAATATTCTTCTGCTATTATATGCAGGTCATGACACCAGCAGTTCTACTTTGACGATGGTACTTAAATTTTTGGCGGAGAACCCTCAGTGCTATGAAGAAGTACTAAAAGGTAAGCCCCGTCAATTAATTATCCTCTAATATTAGAATTCGAGATCGAGATATCGCAACATCTATTCTGTTTTCCGGTAGGAGACGTCCCTTATCTGGGAGTGGAGTACTTATTTAGGGGTGTTATGTTAGAGAATAAGTAGGGTAGGAATTCTTTAGATAGTTATCGACGAACTCTTAAGACTTCTGTTGAAAAAGTAGATGGGTATTTCTGATAATGTCCACGTTCCCTTAACCAGCAGGCTGGAGACGACTTAGCTTAAGTGGGTGCATATTTAAGTTTCTTTCATTTTATAAAAAGCAGTTATAACATTTGGTATCCAAATTACAAACCCTTTAGGAGATTCAGTTTTCTTAAACCCAAAAGTTTCATTTGATATTTCCAGAGCAACTGGATATAGCAAGTTCAAAGAAGGGAGGGCAACTTCTAGAATGGGAGGACCTCCAAAGGATGAAGTATTCGTGGAGAGTTGGACAGGAAGCGCTTAGGCTGTACCCTGCTGCTCAAGGAAGTTTTCGCAAGGCCATCAAGGACTTCACATATGAGGAATTCACAATCCCTAAAGGATGGAAGGTGAGCCCCTGCCTGAAATCCTTGTTTCAGTATTTTACTGAGATAAACGCATAACTATTTTACTATTATTGGCTATTATGTGCAGTTGTATTGGACTATCAATTCGACCCACCGGAAATCCGAGTATTTCAGCAACCCGGAGAAATTCGATCCATCCAGATTTGAGGGAGTGGGACCTCCTCCCTACACGTTTGTCCCGTTTGGAGGTGGCCCGCGAATGTGCCCGGGTAATGAGTTTGCACGAATGGAAATACTTGTTTTTCTCCATAATATTGTCAAGAATTTCAAGTGGAATTTAGTGAATCCTACTGAGAAAGTGATTATGGACCCTATGCCTGACCCTGTCAATGGGCTGCCCATAAAACTAGTCCCACACCAATAAGCGAAGCCCGACCTTCATTAGAATTTCTTGTGAAGTTACCTTTCCATTACAATGTTAAGCTGCTGTTGTAGTATTTTTCATTCCCCAGTATCTTCCGTTGGAATTCTTATGTAAACATTTTTTATGGATATCATATTCTTATTCTTATTTTGTAAACTTAAATATAATAGTTACTCTTTCAGCTGGTAAATGGTGCGCTGAGAGTTGTGGGTGGATGCCTTTTTAGTTATTCTTCTTTAAAATATTTTAATTTATCATTTTTTAAAGTTTAATTTAAAATGAAAAAGAATACAAAGTTTAATTAAAAAAAAAAAAAATTATAGGCTTTAATCCTGTACACATCAAATTGACTAACTTAAGAAAATGTTAAACTCGATTTGAAATGCAGAGAAACTTTAACAAAATATTATCACAACCACAAGCTTGTGATCTTGTCTGTCTATATATATATTTTTTTGTTAAAACCTTCATATTAAAAGTCCATTTAAAAAATGTGTTTTATTTTAGCATTTCGTGAGATAATTTGAATTCAAATATATTTTTTATATTAATATTTATTATACCTTCAATATATATATCTATAGATAGATAGATATTACCATATCATAATATCATATTTGTGTATCATTTACCTTGAGGTTCTTATATCTCTTTTCTATTTTTGTGAACCCATCTTGCATTTCAGTGTTCTTGGCCTTCAACGAAGCCATTTCTAAAGCAAATTCCTCCATCTTGTCCAATAATTTGTCCATAAAAAATGTCTTCATATCCCTACTAGATTCCTTCATTACGTGAGGTTCGTCCACATTGTGAGCCATTAGTTTTGCTTGTGATTTTGTCAACGCCATAAACTACTTTTTTCAACTTCGACCCTATAACTTCCCCTTGTCGAACCTTTTCAACTTCAATAGAAACCCTGGGATCTGTCACGAGGTGGCAGTTGTAGCTTTCACTTCAATCAGCTCAACTCACCCTGATCAAGCTTTGATACCAGTATACTGAATGAAAGTATGCATAAACAGAGCAGGAAGTCAATGACATTGGTGCTGTAAGAGATCAAGGTTTGGAGGAAATCTTGAAGTTGTAGAAAGCTCTTGACGATGCTCGAAATGAGATAGTTGTTTTGAAAAAAGAAGTTGGGCAGGGATGAATTGGAGGAGTTTCTCACATGAAAGTCAAGAAACCTGATTCATATGATGGGATGAGGAGTGCCAAAGCACTTGGAAATTTCTTATCTGATATGGAGAAATACTTGGAACGCTTGGGCATACCTGATGATGAAGCCAAGGTCAAGGTACTTGCTCAATTCCTTAATAAGGATGCTAAGATGTGGTGGAGATAGAAGTTGGATCAGATTGCCAATAGTGATGTTGATGACATCTCTACTTGGGATGATTATGAAGCAGTATTGGGAATGGAGATGCTAGACCCAAGATTCAGGAGGAGAGCCGGGAAGAATATATGAAGAGATTGGAGGAGGAAGATCCATATAGGTGAATTGAGCTATTAGCCGAGGATGAGGGAGAGCTTTTGGCCTCTACATCCTCCCTCTCTTCTTAGACTGGAATGGGGATGAGGCTCATTGTTTGTTGCTCATGGCAATGAGTCCTCTATACTTATGAGAAGACACTTGGGGCGAGATGGACACTATTCACATCAGGATGCGAAGATGGTCATGATGATGTAGGGAGCATGTGTTCTTCTGGAGGTGATGTTACAATTGGATTAGCTACCAAACTAGTCACCGTCACAAGGGGATCTAGCACATGATTTTCTTACAGAGTTTGGCAGATTAGTAGCATGGAGAGGGTCATGGGTGGAGCTATCTAGGTGCCCACACTTATGGATATGTATTAGCGATGGAGATTGTTGGGATGATGTTGTCGAGGGCAACAATATTTTCAGAGTCTTGGAGGATGTTAGGACCATGGGTTGAATCGGGTGCACTCATGTGCGATGAGTGACCGTATTGACCGACTCTGGCATAGTGCGACGACGGGAAGACATTAGGTTAAAGGTGACCGGGTTGCGACAAGCGTGCCCATGTGTAATCGTCGCCTGTACTACCTAACTCAGGTTGATGTGTGATGAGGAGAACGCATTCGACGAACGCATTGGTTAAAGGAAACAAGTGGGCGTGGCCCCATAATAGGTAGGTGAGATGGTTGAGCATCGGGTGAGACATGCGATGAAGTCGTACGATGGCGGTTCGACGCGTTGAACAACCGACCTGAGCAACCTGCAACGGTGAAGTGTGACATGGTAAAGTGTTGGCTAAGTGTGCAATGGAGGAGGTCGAGTTTATATGAGGTCGACTTGAGCATATGGGAAGGTCGATGTGTTGGTGTTGGGCCAACATGACATTTGCGATGGGCCGACCCACACTTGGGGTGAAGCGTCATGACCCTTGGGTGTATTACAATGAATCAACATGAGTATAAATAAGAAGTGTGTGGAAAGAATTTGGACATCCAACAAACAACTCAACATAGAAGAGTGAATTAGGAAGAAGGAGAACAAGGCAACAGGCGGAAGGGCATTTGTAGGGCCGAAGTTTGCTGAAGAGAAAGTTGGGGTTTTTGGGTGGAAGATGTAGGAAACTAGAGGACGAGTGACATATTGTAGGGCGGTGAGCACAAAGTTGCAGACTCGACCTAAAGGGTGACCTGACCCAGCAGGTGACCCCAACCGAGGGCATTGTAGGGCATGGGTGGAGATTGCAGACCTAATCCGGCAAGCGACCCAACCCAACAGACAACACGATCCACTGAGCGACCTGAGATAAAGGTGGGTGCGGAAGTTGTTCGAGCAGATGAACACAAGGTGGGTGACCCATGTTGCTGGTGTAATAGGTGACATGCCCGACCTGAGAGGAAATGGTGCGATAGTGTTAAGGCACATGTGCATGTCGAAAGTGGAGTAGAAGTGTGCAACAGTGTGGTGAAGGTGCAGGGCATGGGTAGGCTAATATTTCTGCAAGCACGATTTGTATTAGAAGAGTGCTAGCCAAGTTTGTTGGCAGCACAACACTTTGCAATTTTATGTACAATTGAATTACAGAACTTGTGCTTATTATTGATATTGGGTAGAGTTTAGTTTATGGGAGTTGCCTCTCCCATTGAATATTGTGTTGAATGTTTATCCATTATGCTTACTTATAATTGATGAATTATAATTGAAGTTTATTTCCGATGCGTTATAACACTTGAAGAATTGGAAAATTTACTAAGTGTTTGGTTAGGCATAGTCTGCACATTTAAGTATTGATGAAATGAAAAATTGTGGCGGTGTTTCATCTGCCTATGAGTGATTGAAAGGCTACCACTAGGATAGGGGCGTGATAATTGGTATCAGAGCCTTGATTAGAGTCTTTTTAAAGAATAAGAGTCTAACAAAGAGCCTTGATCTTAAGAATCCATTTGAGGCTTTATATGGTTTTAAGCCTGCAGTTAGCCATTTAAGAGTACTTGCTTCAAAAGCTTTTGCACATATTTGTAAGGAGGATAGGAAGAAATTGGATTTTAAGGCCATAAAATGCATATTTATAGGGTATTGTTCTGAGTTTAAAGGATGCAAATTGTTTAATCCATCTACTCGCGTTGTGTTTGCAAGTAGAGATGTTATATTCCATGAGCGGGTTAATGAAGCGAACAGAGACAAAGGGTATGAGGAGTGGCACATTCCTTTTCTAATTGAAGACAACAATGAGGAAATTAAAGACAACCATGTGCAGCAACAACAAAAAGAAGAATCAAGTGATGCAGGTACAATCAGCAATCTGAGTCCACTAAGGAGTGAGCAAGACAAATTTGAGGCAATTTGGTTGAGGAGACTTATCCATGATGCTAGAGAAGAAAAAAATCTACTACAGTAATTTATTGTGACAACCAAAGCTCAATCAAGCTGGAAAACAACCCTGTGTTTCACAAAAATACAAAACATATTGACACTTAGTTTCACTTTTTTAGCAAGAAGGTTCAGTCTAAAGAAATTTTTATTGAATATTGTAATACTTGTAACAATGTAGCAAATATTTTTACCAAGGCCCTTGGGAGAATTAAATTTGAAATGTTTAGGAAGATGTTAGGAGTACAAGTGAACCCTTTTGTCCATTAAGGGGGAGAGTTGAAAATAATGGAGAATATTATATTATTGGAGAGAGTTTGTTTCTCAGTTGTACGTATGTCCTAGATTAGGATTAGTTCCTATTTTCTAGGATTCAATTCTAACCTCCCTAAAATGATGTAAACTTATATATTTCTAATTTTATGATTAATTGAATAGAGCATTCTCTGCTTGGGCAGTCTCCAGGTGCAGCTTACTCACCTGTGAGTTGCTAGTTTCAGATTATAAGTTTCAGCTCCCATTTTTTAACATGGTATCAAAGTTGGTCAATCTTAGTGGTTGAATTAAGTTACTTAGTGGCATAATTGAGAGCCTTAGTGGCTAGATTGCCTTAGTGGAAAATTGGAGGGCCTTAGTGGCTGGAGTGCCTTCATGGAAAATTCAAGGGCCTTAGTGGTTGGAGTGTCTTAGTGGCAGATTAGAGGGCCTTAGTGGCTAGAGTGCCTTAGTGGTAGATTTGAGGGCCTTAGTGGCAACAATGGATTCTTAGCGCTTGATAAATTCGAGAGCCCTGGTGGTTGGGTGTCTCATGGAGCCTTGATGGTTGGAGAGATTTTTTTCTCTTGTACATAACTGGGACAACGTGAAATTTTTCCCTATTTTCCGTGTTTGCTAAAGAAGCGAGCAACATGGAATTCAGGGTTGAAAACCACGTTCATCGACCATAACTTTGATGAATTTCTACTAGCATGGGAAAAAAGTGCAGACTCAATACCGTAAACCCACACTGGTGCAGTGGATCATGTTTTTAGATCAAATCATGTGGATCTGCTATGGATCAAGCGTGGTGGATCAAGTTCTAGATTAGTTCTGTGGATTGACTCAAATCTTGGTCTCTATAGATCGTGGATGTGTAGATCCTGTTGATCGATTGGGAGATAGTTGTTGAGATCCTATTGAGGATCGGATCAGAAATCAAGTCTAGGAGATTGCCTCAGATATTGCCCCCTTTGGTATGTTCTTCCTTGTTTTTTTTACACCACCTCTGTAATTTTGTATTGTTGGAGATTGAGGATCTTGAGGCAAATCCATAGATTGATCTAGTCACAATGAATAGTCATAGGGAATAATCCTACTTGAATGAGAACAATAAGCTCAATGGGTCAAATTATTCAAATTGGAAATTCAAATTGTAGACATTGCTTGAGGGGGAAAGTGCGAGGGAAATTGAAAATGGGGACAAAGTGAATCCGACTATAGTCGGATATGGAACAATTGCAACAATTCATAATTAGGAGAAGAGAAAGAATAAAGCAAAAGTGTTTTTGAAATTGTGAGTGAAAAACTGCATCATCCCTCACATTAGAGAGTGTCAATCTGCAAATGATATTTGGGTGACTCTCAGGGATCTATATGAGGTAAAGAATACATATCGCTTATTGTTCCTGAAGAGTAATATTTTCTCCTTCAAAATGGAGGAGAATGAATCAGTTGTTGCATTCATCTCTTGGATGAAAGAACTGAGAGACAAGTTGGGTGATATAGGGGAGAAAGTGTCAAACACTGATCTTGTCACGATTATCGTGAATGATATGACTGATGATTATCAGATGTTTATTATAGGGATGAATGTGAGGGAGAAATCCCCCACTTTCGAAGAATTGACAGGGATCTTGATGCGAGACGAAGAGAGGCAGATGAATCTGAAGCCTAAAAATGCATATCTCGCATTGATGGCAAAGAAAAATCCCTTTAAAGGGAAGCCTAGAGCAGGATAGAAAGTCGGTGGTACACCCCTGAGAAAGCCATTTCAAGCTATGTCTTTGACTAGAATTGATTCAAGAATCAAGTTTCTTTACTGTGGTAAATCTAGTCACATTGCTAAACATTGTTATAAAAATAAGGTTGATGAAGCCAGACACAAACAGAAGAAACATACAAGGCACTTTGCTGATGAAGATTAAAATCATGAACTCAAATTTTTTGTGTTTGATTCTGCTCTTTTTGCTGAGATTGATGAGTTCGAAACTTGGTTTGTCGATTTTGGAGCAACCACTCACATGATACGTAATAAGTAATGGTTTGAAAGTTTTAAGGAAACTTGCAATGGTGCTAATATCTACCTTGGTGATGACATATCCTACTAGATCAAAGCGTATCAAGACTTTCTTATGATATTACCTAATGGCAATATCAAATGCATCGAGAATGTGATGTATGTAATGGGCATTAAAAATAATTTCATCTTTGTCTCTATGATTGTAGATCATAACTTGAAGGTAGAGTTTTTAAAAACCTATTTTTTCATAACGGATTTGCTGGATAAACAAAAACCCGTTGCATCTAGAATATGAGTTGGAAGCTTGTACAAATTGAATGTTACAAGTGTGTCATACCAATATTTGACTTCAACAGTGATGACAACAGAGAATACTTGGCATCAAATATTCGAACACATTAATCTTGCTGACTTATTTCTTATACAAAAACAAGGTATGGTTAATGGGCTCCCTATTTTAAAAAATGCACATGTTGATTTTGAATGATGTGCACTTGGAAAGATGCACATGGATGAATTTCCCTCAAGTTCAAATGGAAGAAAGAGAGATATCCTTGAACTTGTGCACACTGATATATGTGGACTGATGTAGACAAGGTCATTAGGAGGAGCTTGTTATTTTTTATTATTTTTTGATGATTTCACAAGATATACCTGGGTATATTTTCTCAGGAAGAAAAGTCATACATTTGAATATTTTAAAGAATTTAGAAGTATGATTGAAAAACAGACAAGGAAGGTCATCAAAATTCTCCGCTCAGGATCAAGGGGGGGGGGGGGGGGGGGGGAAGCTGGGAAACTTCATCAAATATTGCATGGACCATGGAATAATTCAATAGTTTATAGTACCCCACACTCCACAACAGAACGAGAGTGTAGAGAGGAAGAACAAAACTCTAGTGGAGTGTTCACACAACATGTTGAAAGGTAAGAACCTATCTAATGGTTTTTGGGCATAAGTTATTAATACTACAGTCTATTTAAAGAATAGGAGTCCAACAAATAGCCTTGATATTAAGACTCCATTTGAGGCTTTATATGGTTTTAAGCCTACAATTTGTCATTTAAGAGTATTTCGTTCAAAAGCTTTTGCACATATTCCTAAGGAGGATAGGAAGAAATTGGATGTTAAGGCCATAAAATGAATATTTGTAGGGTATTATTCTGAGTTTAAAGCATACAAAATATTTAATCCATCTACTCACAAGGTGTTTGCGAGTAGATATGTGTTAAAGTGGACAAATCCATCCGTGGAAAAGAGTGATCTCCCTAGATCCTTGATAGAAACTAGAAACAAGCAGACAATTGAACTAAATCTTTCCCTAAGTTGGACTTGTTTGAATTATAAGTATTGAAGCCAATGGATGAGCCTCTTACATACTTCATGGAATGTTCGATGAAGTTCCTTAGTTATGACTTGATGCAGTTCCTCAGTGCTTAATAAGATCTGCAACCATAAACAAGAAAAGGATCAAAAGCATATGCGATATAATAATCCATAAAAACTTAACCTAATGATCAAGGATATTAGGAATTGAATTTTCCTTAATAAACACATTAGACAACTATAAACCATTCATCATTCCAATAAGACAATTCAATGGGGAAAAGTGTTCATTTGTATTAATTGAAGATAAAGAAGAACCTTACAAGATTCACCTAGATGACATGAGGTTCCTCCCAAATTCCTTCAATTTCCTCCTTAGATGATAATCTTTCCAATATCAAACTAGCAGCATAAGTTTATCTTCTCTCAGTTTTGACCTCCTCAATCCCTCTACCGTCTAGTCATTTCATAGGTTAAGAGGAAGAAGTTTCAGACCCAAAATAGGAGGGTGATATCCCCTAATTAAGGGATTATGTTTCCTTGAGAAAAGGGATTAAGATGCATCATCTAAGGGTTATAGCTCGAGTAGTTATCACCTAGAAGCTTTCAGTTGGGAAATATTCGACAAATTATGTTTCTAGAATGTACTTTTTATTTTTAATTTCTTTTATTCACCTCTGTAGTCTATAGTGGCAGATAGAGAGTAGTTATGCGTTGTTCTTAGAGTTAATTCCAGCTAATACACAGGAATATCTAGGAAAATTAGCGTAGGTGGTACTTAAGAAGATGAAGCAGCTATTTTTCCCAATTTTCCCATCTCCTTCAAGAAATTTTTGGTTGTTTGACGTCTAAGTGAGTTCATTCAAACATGGTCACAGACAATAAAAAGACCCATAAATTGATCAAGTGTCACAATGACAAATTGATGCATAACAGATTGCCCCACAAAGTGCGAAGTCTCTGAAATAAGTTTGAAAAGATTGAAGCGCTTTATCATACCAACGATCAGATCAGAGATAAGGGTTGGAAACCTGTAGGGAACATTCAAGGATTACAATACAAATGTATATAAATAATCATCGTTGAGGTAGGCATTCCCATACTTAGAGTAAAGATAACTCAATGAATAAGTATGAAAAAACAAAAAATCATATAGATAGTAGACACAATATGGGTGAAACCATCTGTTATGAATTTGTCTACATAATCATGATAAAATTCTCCTCGCAACCTGGATTGATGAAACTAGATGCAAGGTCTTGATCTTCATCTCTCGATCCGTAGTACAAATCTAACCACTCGAGTGAATGTTTCAAAGTCCAACATGGCAGAAACCACTTGATTACTGGTCAATGATGTGAATCGTTAACAAGCACAAGAGAAATCGCCAATAATGAAAATGGTCCTTAAGGTACTTCTAGTACAATCTATGAAATAAGTGATCTAAAGTCGAACACTCATAGAATCGTTCGATTGAAGGCCAATGATGAGAACCTGCCATTGAAAGCAAAAGCCTACCATTAGGCATGTAGGCTTCAAGGTACTGAAGGTTTCTAGATCTACTTCCTAGATATTGAGTTGAAGTTGACAGGAAGTGACCCCTCTGAGGAAAGCCTATTGCATGAAATACAATGTAAGGTTTTTTAAAATAGTTTGCAAGGAGTAACTTAGGGATGGCCAACACTATGGAGGGCTAAAATTTGCAAAGGAACATGAACTGAGGTTGAAATTATATTGGACACATAATGACACGACAATTGACTTAGCAGCATTTGAAATAAAGATAATACCTAAAACCATGAAGACTTTCAATGAGTTTTGATTAGCTATAAGACAAATGGATTTCCCAATCTAGACAAGAAATGTGATGATGTGTCATGTTCAAGAGCGACATGTTTCCTTTATAATAGAAAGTAAAATGGACACCTTTTCCCAATTTCCCCCGACCATTACTGGAAAGTACCTCTTTACTTTTTTACAAGCTTGAGGAGGATAACATATGCTTGTATTGTAAGCTCATCCTTCAAATGAGTCCATCGAAGTATTTTTAATGAACCCTAAGAAGCAATGGTTCAGTCCCATTATGCTTAACAAGTCCTAGACTGTTTAGTTTTTATGAGTATAGTAAAGGAGTAACTCGATGTCGTTTTCTTTTAAGAGTTTGAAAAAGACACAAAAAGGAAACTCATAAAGTTATTTTACCGTAAAATATTAACGAGCCTGAAGAAAGTAAAGCTCGGTCTTTTTCAATTTTAGGGAGTCAAAAGAAAAACATAAGTAAACTCAATTAGGTTATTTTTCGTAGGTTTAGTCTCTCAAGTCTAAAAAAGGATAAAATAATACAAGAGAGAAATCTATTGACCATGTTTGATCAACATATACCTTTTTCATAAATAGTCTTCGCTTAGTCTATAAAAGGGTAAACTTATACTGAGTGCATGGTTGTTCATTTACTTTTACGAGTTTGAACAAACAACTACTCGACAATCTTTTCAATTTTTAAGAGTTTAAAAATGGATTAAAAGAGGAATCAATGTTTTTCTATTTTTGAAATTTCAAGAGCATGAAAAGTGATAAAAGTCTACTAATGGTCAAATGATTTACTCTTGCTCTCTAACATGTTCTGCACATTTAAACTTAATAAATTATTATAACTACTCAAAAATATAAAATTTTCCCTCCTAAAAGGTCTTAATCATAAAAAGGATATTTAGTTTTCGCTCAAAACCCCTATAAAGTGGAAAAAGTCAATTATTTCTCAAAATTTTCATTTTTACAATTGAAGAGAAGAACAAGGAGCACTTTACCAACAAACTTTTGTGATTGATTCCGAGCTAACTGGTGAACGAAAGCACAAACCATTTCCTCCATGTAGAAGTTCTCTTTCTAATTAACCCTTTCATTCATTTAAATTTCAGTTTGAAGCTTTCAATCAATTTTTTGGGGTAAACTTTTGTAAAAAATTCCTCCCTCGACCTTGCACTAATGTTCTTTCATCAAGCCCATGCATGCCAGTAAAGTTTTACATGTAGAAAATTGCGGCATGCAAGGATATCCTCCAAAACTTCCACATAACTATGCCCTGTTTCTACAACAGCGACAACGCAGGTGCCGAGAGTTTTAAAAATAAAAGAATTGAACCCAAAAAATTATGGGATTGACTTTAAAAAAGATTCTAAAATCTTTTAAATGCTCATTTCATGTTTATTAATTGCTAAAAATCGAAAGGAGGGAAAGAGAACACAAAGCCAATGATTTGGAAGCTTTGGCAGATCCAGCTACCATGCAGGCTCTGAGAAATTGTGGCCTCCTGAAATACTGGCTCATACCTAGGATGAAAAATGTTGTAGATTTGATGACATGGCTTGTAAGGACCTAGAATGTCCAAGAAAAATGTTTCATGATTGAAGATCATTGCATTACCATTGATGTCGATGACATCTATTTCTTGAATGTGCTTTTTCGTCGAGGAGTCAATATTTCATTATTTGGATAGAGGATAGGAGGATATACTATATATGGGTATCTATAATGTTTTTGTGGGGCTAAACCAACCAAGGATGACAGGATTGATATTCAGGCCATTTGACTCTTGCCCCTTAGGACCATTTCTTTCACTGTTAGCAAGTTGTGTGGCAACTCTTCCCTTCATTTTGCCACACGGGCACACATGCCAAATGTCGTGGAATGTTGGGAATCCACAGTGTTCAATTGGTGTGAGGTAGTGATTAAAAACATGAAGGGACAATTGACAAGATGCAAGATTGGGAAACTGAAGAACTTTGGTTATGGTGCCATTCTTATTGCTTTTTCCTTAGAGAGGATTCCACTTCTGTGACCACAGTAGATCTCAGTAGAAGAGGGAGGTCCCAAGGATCCATGTATGTTGAGATGCGTTGGACTTATGGCACGTCATTGACACAATGGACCAATGGTGAGTTATACTCCTGAGTTGTTTTATTTGTTGGGCTGATAGATCATTTCGATCGAGGACTTCCCATATGCAGGGATGGATTATAAAGGTGACCTTGATATCCCACTTCTAGCCAGAGCTCAGTGGGGTGACTTGGGTTAGAATTTCACATTTCGACATGTTTTTAATTTTCAAACCCTTATGTATTTTTTGTCTTCAAGGGCTAATTATCCAAAATGCATGTGCAGATGTGGGCCTAAACTAACCAACAATGTTGATGCATTTTGACAGATGAAGCGATGAGCCTATAGCAGTTGCGACAACTAATTAAGGTGTAGTAGAGGCTTTGACAGAGTTAGAACACAACCTATAGAGGTTGACTTTGGATATCCCAGAGATTGGGATGGATGATATCCCTCTCTGATATTAGAGACATGTGGTTGGGGTTCCAGGGCCACCTAGGTGATTACTTTGTCAACTTGCCTATGCTATAGTTTGTTATCATGAGCATCATCATGCTTAGCTATTCTAATTTCTAGGAACACATTTTGATTTTTGGTTTTAGCATATTTAGAGAATAAAGGCCATGAACCCTTATGTCCTTGGATGACATTTTTTTTTATATACACACTTTTATACAAACTTTTGTAATGAAAAATACTACTTTTACTTTCAATTTATCTTGATCAATATGTGGATGAATATTTTTTTAATTTACAAATGTCCCAAATGTCTATTTAGCACATGTTTAGCTAATGCATACATTAATGTGCTTAAATTTCTTGGAATGTGTTGATATTTGATATAATCAAATTTCCTTTCCAAGAGACAGACCCATAAAAGCATTCTTATCGTTGAAGGACTTTTTACTATATAGATATTATTTAAATGTAATACTACGAGCTGTGAATCTAACCTAATGATCAAATGCCGAATATCAAATGTGATGGCATCAGATAATAGCTCAATGAATATCCTATATTATGATATATTGTTTTGTTTGACTGAGGCATATTCCATGAATAGAGACTAGCTCGTCACTGGGTGAATAGATAACCTAGGTTGTGGAAGATAAATTCTGAGTACTATGACTAGCATCATCAGCAAAGCCAATGTAAGTTTGATGGAATGGTGACATCTACAAATCAAGTGAAAAACAAGATAAGTAGGATAAGTAGTAAGAAATGTAAAAAATATTAACTATCACACACACTTAAAAACATTAAATAATGTACAAATCTCCACACAAATTTTAAGCATAATATTTCTTTAAGAAAAGACCATTTATGGGCTTTCCTAAAGGAATACCTTCATAATCATCCAGCTTATAGGCTCCTTTAGCTAATACGTGTTTTATGATGTAAGGGCCATGCCACATGGGCTCGAATTTTCCTGCACCTAACTTGTCAGGAGCTTGATCATAAAAAAAGACTAGGTGACTGTCTGTATATGAATGAGGATTCATGTTTTGATCAAATTGAGCTTTGAATCATTTTTTATGAGCCTCACAAGCCAGTGCGGCATCATGGAGAGTTTCATCTAAACATGCTAAGTGTACAAAACGTTCTTTGCCCGTAGAGGTAGCAGGTAGTAATTCAATGGCTAGTTTTAGAGATGGGATTTCACATTCAATGGGCAATACCGCTTCCAAACCATAAACAAGTTGGAAAGGAGTAAAACATGTCGATGTTTTTGCAGTAGTACTGTAAGCCCACAGTGTTGACAAAATCATAGTATGACAGCTTCCTTTATGAATACCAACTATCCATTTAATGATATTTGTTAAAACCTTATTGAAAGCTTCTACTTGACCAGTAGCTTGTGGATAATAAGGAGTAGAGCTGTCATGGCGTAAGTCGAGCTGTGATGATATTTCAGTCATCACAAATTTACTAAAATGACTACCACGATCCGTAACAATAGCTTGTGGGACAAAAAACCGACCAATCACACTATTGAAAATGAAAATTGATGCAGTTTCATTGTCGTCTTTATATGTAGCCATCACCTCGACCCATTTTGTAAAGTAATCAATTGCAAATATAATATACCCATGCCCCTAGGCTGAGTGAGGGTTATATGTGACAAAATCTATGCCCCATTTTGCACAAGGATAGACATCTCTGATAGGGAGAACATGAGCTGGAGGTCCTCACATTTTGCGATCGTATACTTCGCAATTATGGCATTTTCAGACTATAATAATGAAATATTTAAACATTGAATGCCAAAAATAATTGGAACGTGATATCTTTGTGTAGTAGAATATCCAGACATATGACTACCACATGCTCCAGAATGGAAATCATTTAATGCTTTTTTGGCCTCTTGGAGAGTTGAACGATGTCGAAAGATGGAATCAGTACTGCGACAGTACATAGCATCACCAACAATATTATATTGTTGGGATTGGTATCGGATTCGAAGATGATCAGTTTTATATAAATCATGCCTAAAAGTTTGGGTTTGAAGATATATAATGATCTCTCCATACCATGGATCTAACGTACCAATACGAAAGAGAGATTCATCATCAAAGGAATCTCCTACTACTATTTTTGTATTATTATGGGGAAAGTCACACAATAATTCGACAAAAACCAAATATTTTGTTTATTTAGATTACTCAAATTCTAAACCAAATTCTTGCAATATAACTATCCATTTGGAGTATTTTATCCTTAGCAATTTCTTAGTAAGAATGTACATCATAGGATTGCAATATGAAATGACAGTTGTTTTTTGTAAAAGTATATAGTGACAGAATCGTTGAACAACTTGAACAACTCCCAAAACTAGCTTCTCGACATGTGTGTATTTAATCTCAGTTTTAGTGAGATTTGTACTCAAATAATCATTAGGGGAATTTTGAGGTCTAAAATGGGCCTCGTAAGGAAATTATAAAATAATAGTGGAAATAATAAAATAATATTTGATTACATCATCAAAATTTAGAGGGAAAACAGAAAAAAATATTTTTTCAACTCGTATTTTCAACTTATCTCCCTTTGGGTTTACTCAAATTTCGAGTAGAAACACTCCTTGGATGCAAAATTTGATTCCTCATCCAAGGAGTAGCCATGTTGCATACTTTTGATGGACCCTACTACATGAAAACTGAGAAAAACATGAAAAACGTGATTGCAATAATGATTTTTCATGTATTTCTCATTTTTTATGTAGTAGGGTCCATCGAAAGTATGCAACATTGTTATTCCTTGGACTAGGAATTAAATTTTTCATCCAATGAGTACTCCCACTCAAAATTTGAGTAAAACCTTAGGAGATAAGTTGAAAATACAAGTTGAAAAAGTAGTTTTATTATTTTTACTTTTTTACTCCAAAAATGGTGAATCACCCCCCATGGTTGACATCATCATCTTGAATCCTATTGGTTCTTATCAATTTTATTTTGGTTGTACATTTTTCTTAAGAGACCCATTTTAGACCTCAAAATTCCCCTAATTTCTACTAACTAAGTCAAAACGAGGTGACAAGTTGAGGAGGAGGCTTATTTACTACAAAAATCAGGCAGTTAGGCATGAAGCTTAAGCCTTGAGATTGCGTAATGCGCAGTTCAAGCTGGACTGGGCAAGCATATTGCACAAATTTGGACGTCAATGATCCAGGCTAAGGGATTTTGCGCTATTTCAACCAACTATGCAGTTCTAGAAGGCAGAGGAGGCCAAGTGTCTGTGCAATTGCATAAATAAGGAGCTCAAGGGTTGGGCTTGAAGTCTGAGACTATGCAATGTGCATTTCAGGCCTGATGAGAGGGCATGCTTCCGCAGTTTTGGATGCCAACACCTAAGCTTGAGCACTAAAATTGTGAAATGTGCAGTATTGGAAGGACATGATGCCAAGTGATTGCACAGTTTCATAGTTTAGGAGCTCAATACTGAGGCTTAAGGGTTGTGACTACACAATGCACAATGTTAGATTGACTAGAGAGAAAGATTGCGCAGTTCTAGGACTCACGGGATGGGCTTGAGCACTAACGTTGTGAAATGTGCAGTTCAAGGAGGCCGAGAATGCACGATGCGTAGTTTAGGGAGGCTGGATGAGGTTGAGTGGCCCACTCGAGAGTTTTTCTAATTTTGACCATTGGTGGATCAATGAGAGGAAGTTGAATAAAAGAAAGACTTGAACATGATCACACACTTAGTTCACTTGACGATACAACTCGAGACACTCAGAACATGTGAACAACATACTTTCCTCAATGCAACAACATTGCGACAACCCATTTCAAGTGTGACCCTAAAGATACACTTTGCGACAACAATGACGAAACTTGTGTGACAGGGCATGAAACTTTGGAAATGAGTGCAGAAGATGTATACATGATAATAAAAACTCATTATCACAAATATTTCCCCTTGAAACAAATGAAAACTCCACTTTACACGATAAGCGATAATTCCTATGCAAAAGATGACACTTTCTATATGAAACTAAAAGTGCGAACGACACTTGCAATATGCAAACGACAGTGAAAACAACACCTTCTAGAGTGAAGATAACATGAAAATGACACTAATTAAAGGGAAAGAAATCGAAAAGGACAACTGAAAACATGAAAACACACACGTGAAAACAAAGGTGCGTGAAGCAACAGTTTGAAAAACTCAGCAAAATAGAAGTACAAACACAGCTAGAAGTGAGAAATTGTCGATGTTAGTGCGCATTAATTGTCAACATGGATTGGACATTGCACATGAACAGTGTTGATGGACCGTGATATGCTTGTTTAAGCTTGCGTAAAATAATGTACTCATTCACTTGTTACTGGCTGAGCATGTGTGAGAAAGTGACTTCGACACTTCCAATCCAAGAAGGGAGCTCAAAAGCATCAACTGCCCAGGAAGTGAAAACTGAAGAACTAATCACAGGATCCACAATAGGCTCCAAAATTCGAGTGTAGGAAAATTTTTGGAGGGTCTTTGTCATAGCGACAACACTTGGCGACACACTAGTATAACTCCAACTTGTTTGTGATGGTCAATTCTTTCATGCAGGGTCTAGTTATTTAGGGAGTATTGATTCATTGTTGAGATTACCATGGCTTCCCCATTTATCTCATGCATAAACATAGTCCCCTTCATTCCTTTACTCGGTTAAACATAAAGATAAGGTTAGTGATCACGCAATGTTTCGAATCAGGAAAGGGTAATGAAGTTCACAAGCTTTAGAATTTCAGAGAGTATTTTTTCATATCTAGTTTTTCTCCATTGCTACCATGCCTAGACAGTACCCTGACGAAGTCACTTCAGGAACACAAACATTTCTCTGCTGCCAGCAAGCCTAGATAGTACCCCGATGGAGTGCAGCTTGCTTCACCTATCTACACAGGAAGCCTTTCTCTTCTTTCACCTTTATTTATTTATTTAAAGAGGATTGTGCATTGGCACTTATTTATTTATGGGAAGAAGAGGGATCCTAAATTATTGAGAGTAGGAGAGGTTGTTCCTTCAGAGAAGCATATAGATACCTCTAATTTAGGTTTGCTCATTTAGATTTTTCCCTTGTCATTCTCTACTTGATTAGATAAGCCTGAAAACATTGAAACATAAAGAACAAGTGTAGGAATGAGGTTTCCAAAATAGACATGGAGATCATGGTTCGACACAAGGCTTTCCTAACACAAGGATCGACCAAAAGGTGTAACCAAGACAAGGAAGAAGGATGGAGAGTTAGCCAAATATTGCATTGTCACAAAGTCCTTCTCTCTTTTGCCACATTGTCCTTTCGAGGCCAAATAGTACACCCTTCATGAAAAGTCTTGTCAATAGAACATAAAGGAAAATACACGACACAAAAATGAAGCAAAATCAAAGCAGAAACTAAGGAGGCTAAACCAAACATGTTGGAAGACATTAGGAAGAAAAGACAAGAAATAATAAAGATAATGAGTGCAAAATGAGTGCAAGAGAGTGTGAAACTAGAACGAAACTAATCTGAATCCTAACCTAATAGTGTGTTGATGGTGTTGGACCCACTAACATGTCAAGGGGATCTCCCCGGTAAGAAGTCCCAATTAGACCTCAGATCGTTTGGTGTAGGAGTCCCAGCAGTGGGTCGCAAGGTAATGCCTTGACAGCGATGTCGCACAGAGGCAAGTAAGATAACTCTGTAAGCAGCAAGGGTGTGACTGATGCAGTGAGTCAAGGAATGAGTATGAGAGGTTCCAACACTTCAAAGGGAGAGGAAGGTGAAGGTCAGTTCTAGGTTGAAAGGGATCAGTCCCAACTCGGCTAGGGACACACAACACAAAGGAAATGCATAGCTTCTGGCAGAGCAATCGACATGGATGCAGAAGTCACAACATACAAGGTGAGATAACACGAACAACACTCATGGATCAGTCCAAGATGAGTGTGACGGTTGATATAACAAGGTTCATGAGAAAGGTTTGTCTGATGTTCGATAGAGAATTTGACATAGAAAGTGACAACATTAACAACATATGCACCACATTAACAATAAGGTTCATATAATTGCATACAAATCAGTTCATATACAAGTACGAAGTTAAAAAACATATATTATTAAGGTAACTAGAAAAATCCAACTACAATAACAACATATGCATGAAAATGTGCTGGCTCTTATTATTAAATAAGTGTGAGTCACAATCATATAATACACCATGTAAACCTGCTAGCCCCAACAGTGGAACATTACAGCCACATCCACCTCCTCCTCCAAAGAGATGTACTGGCTTCGTGTAGTGGAGAAGCCAAGGCATGTTACAATACTATCCAAGTCTTCTTCAAGATAGTCTTCGTAGAAGTTTAGCTGACCAAAAGCCTATATAATGAGTTATGAGGGACTGTTTATAGAAAAGGGTGGGGTGACCCTTGACATTCCCCTTTGTGATAGTTCAACTACCCTCATGACTCTTCACCTACTCTATGATTGTTACATCCAACTGTTGACACTCGAATTACACTTGACATGAATCAACATTACAATGAACATGTAATCATGTGAGACAACATGGCTTGAGCAAGCCTTGCGAGACATCACTGTCACTCGGTCTGCTGTGGTGAGACCAACTCTTTGACATGCTTGTGGTGGTGAAGCTAGTGAGGTGATGCCAAGCTTGGTCGTCTGTGATGGTGTGGATGCACCTCATGGTGACATCTTGTTGAAGCGAACTCATGCCTCCGTTGCAACTGGTGCATTGGTTTGACCCCTTCATCCAACTCATTTGATAACATGTGCATGGTGTTCTTAGGTACGGTTGAACCAACAACACATTGATGCATAGTGTCCGTACTAATATTCAAGTGTGTGCTGGTGGTCATGCACATCAACTTGCCGAAGTGCATGTTCAACCCTAGTTGGAATTTCTCCTTGTCTTCGCCTGGGTGAGTGTGTTGAATGGGTTGAATTGCATGCGTATGCTTAACAACATGCATGCTGCTGGATCCTTTGCATGCGATCGAAAACACTACTCACCATGTTTACTTTGTGTCAGCTGTTGGGATGGATCCTTAACTTTTACTTGCACAGTTTCATCCGTGAGCGTATGTTGTGCCCACTGCTATTCCTGTTCCTGCTGCAACTCATTGGATTGTCTGTGCATCTTCATGTCCTTCCTGAGTTGTTGCTTTAGCACATGAAACTTCTTCTTAGTTCCATATTCTGCCTTCGCACGATCTTCATGTCACACTGTCACTTCGTAGCTTGAGTCTCCAAAGTTGCTTTCATTATTAGTGGATCTTCTTGATCTTGCAACTTTGCCCCACCTCTATGTTGTCAAAAGCCTTCCTCTTGCATTTGCTGCGTTCGCTTCATTCAATGCATTTGCTGCATTCGGTATATTACCTTCAGCTGTTGTTCATGATGCTACTTCTTGATGTCCTTGTCTATAAACTACTTATGTCTTCATGAGTAGGTAAATCCATGGACACTTGATCGACTGCATCCCCAAGCGTTCTCTGAACGGTGTCTTTGTCCCTGCTCTCTTGGAAATCATTGTACCTATATTGCTAAGAGACAGATGAACACTTGTGATACCTGGAGACATGGCAACACTCATTGCAAGCAATCTGTTAGTTGAAAACCAAAATGAGCATGAGAACTGACTTGCAACATACCCGGGTGAATGATCATGAAGGTTGTGCAATTTCAGCTAGGAGGTCGGGGGACCGATTGCCAAGACTACACAAGGCATAATTTGGGTTGCTAGGAGGCTGACTGACTACTGGAAATGCAAAATGCACAATCCAGTTGGGAAGTTGGCTACTGGGATTGCAAATTGCGCAATTCCAACTGGGAAAGACTGCTGGCTTAGAGAATGATTTGTGCAAATTTTTGGGCCAAGCAGTCACTGACCTCCAGAAATGCGCAATTCACTCTAGGAGGCTAGTGATAGGCTAGAATGCACAAATTTGGAGAGGAAGGTGAGCCTTCCTTCTCTAGATTGTGCAATGCAGCCTTGGTGAAGGCAGAGACTGGGCCAAGGTTGGCCTGACTCGTTGACGAGAAACTGAAAGCAAGTAAGTTGATGAAATGCATGGTGACACTAAGTGATAGCAGAAGTGATAAACAGTGCATGCAAAACATGAATATAAGATTGAGGAAATAGATCAACATGCATGTGGGTGAGGCCATTCTCTAGTTGGGCGAACGTCTGTGCAAAACAATTTCATGCATGCGACAACAGTGAGATAGAAACGAAAATTGAAACAAAGCTAGAACAAGCTAGAATATATGTAAACGATACAAGAAGAAATCAAGCAAACAATACTCCCACAAGAGAAAACACAAAAAGCGATAGAAATGCAGCACAAGGCAAGGAAAGTGGGATTTCCCCAAAACAACTAAGCTGAATGTGTCGACTGCTCCTAGATGTGATGTGGGATGCCAGAGATGCAAGGTTGATGTGAGGAATCAACCCTGGAATGTCCGGTTGATGAGTTTTGATAACATTGAGGTTGTTACGTGCATGCCACAAATCTAGGGGAAGCGACACTTGGAGGGAGGTTTCTAAATTGGTTCTTGTATGTAACCTCCAAATGCTAAACATAGATACATGAAACAAGGGATGCCTTTGCATGTTGCCTTGGGAGAAGCAACATATGCATGCAATTCTGTTTTTCTCGGTCCTGGAGGGAACCGGTCAACTCAGCTGCACATGCAAGTGAATGCTCGACTGCCGGAGAAAAATATGCATTTCTGACTATAAGCTAGGCTGAATGCCCAAGGGGATTGTGCAATTTCTAGGCAGAGCAGCTGACTGCTACCTAGGTTTGCACAAATCCTAGGCTGAACAACTTGTTGATGGAAAAAATTACACAAATCCTACTGGGAGGGTTGGCTGGTAGGATTGTGCAATCCTAGAGCCCAATTGGCTTTCAGAGGGAATTACACAATTCCTGGAGGGAAGGCTGGTTTCCTTTTAGAAATGCATAAATTTCACTGGGAAGCTTCTCAACCTGCAGTTGGACCAAGTCTGGGTGAGAAGCCTGTGAAGGGAAAATATCAAATTGTGATTGACATGCTGCCTTTGAGCATGAAAGACACTGAAGCTTGAGGACTTGACGAAGCAAGGCAAGCTGCTGTGAAGGTTGGTAGGGAGGCTCCAAAATAGGCTAAGGAAAAATTTTGGAGGGTCATTGTAGCCGCTACAATACTTGGCGACACAGTGGTATAACTCCAGCTCTTTGAATGGACCTTGTTCGTGAAAAGCAAGTCTAACACCTTTGAAAGTATTATTCAACTCTCAACTCATCTTGGATTAACATTAGCTTGATTGTAAGATGTAGAATCTGCTAGAATCTTGGTTGATTGATGCACATTCCAAGCCAAGGTAGCACATTTGTTTCAATTGGGGTTGAGGGGTATATAAGTGCACAAGCAGTATAGTTGTTAGAGTCTAAGTTTCATCTTTGGTGTTGCTCCACTGCTAGCAGGCCTGGACAGTACCCCAACAGAGTCACATAGGAACACAAGCATGGCTCCATTACCAGCAAGCTTGGTCAGTACCCCGGTGGAGTTACTTGCATCACCTCCCTGCATAGGAGGCCTTTCTCTTCTTTCGCCTTATTCGTTTTTCATTTTTTTTTGATGTTTCATTCTTATCATTTTTCACTGCGCATTACACTTATTTCATAGGCAGAAGAGGGATCCCGATTTATTGAGAGCAGAAGAAGTTGTTCCAGTAGAGAAGTAGTTTATTGTATCTCTAGCGTGCTTGTTAAGGTTTTCCCCCTCACCTTACTCTACTTGACTGAGTTGACAAGGGTTAACCCAAAAAACAACCGACTACAACAGGTGACACTAGTTAGCGTGCAAGCGTTGTGTTTACACCAAGGTTCACTTTGAAGAGTACATATTTTCCTTCAACGTATCATGGACTAAGAGTAACAAGTTCATCATACAGAGGCAAGATGACAGATAACTAAGTAGTGATAGCTGTACAAACCCTCCTGTACTTTACCCAACTCATTTCATGAGTCACACATGGTTTCATGCGAACTAACCTATGAACGAAACAAGCAAACAGACTAACAATCAACAAAGCAAAGCATTAGCAGAAGAAAAAATGAAAGCGAAGCAAGTAAACAAACAAGCAATCCAAGCATGAAAGAAAACAAGCATGCAAGCAAACAACTGAAAGAAAACACTACTCCTACTCCTACACTAACGGTGCATGGGCCTGATCACGTGAAGTGATACTTCCAATGCAGCCACTGACACATTGGTAGACCCATGTTGGTGAAGGCTTGGTTCACGAGTAACCCAGTTGTGCGGACCAGCACACAAAAAAGATATAATAGTGAAGACAGCCACACTTCGTGTTTCAAAGTGCCCATGGGACATGAGTAAGTGCATGTGCATGACTGACAGTCTGTGGACTTATCATGGTGCTATGTGACACTACGTGCAACTTTGAAGCACAAGCACACTCTTGACTGTGACATGCAAGCAAATGAAAGAAACAAAGATAACTTGTGTCGCGCACGAATTCTCACAATATAAGACTCCTCCAATGCAGGAGCAATGGGATCATGAAATTTGAATGGAGGAAGTGTGATTTGAGTGTTAGATTGATCTTGAGTGCATATGGATGAGTGATGAGGACCCTCGAATGTTTGAAAAATTTCCTAATCAAAAGTGAAACCAACCTCAGGACAGCGAGGACCTGACATAACCATCAGCTTGGGCTGAAGTGCCTCGACGGTCTGTGGGGTTTTGACTTCGTTGACAGATGGATCTTCGTAGACCAGTGGCTTAGATGGATTAACAACGAGTGAATCAACATCTTGATTAGATGATGAGGTGAAGAGATCATGGCAACCAAGATCAAAAAATTTAGGGTGCTGGTCGGCATCGTCATGATTTCACGAATCACACAGAGGGGTAGATGAGAAGGAAGGATGTTCACCCTCTGCATTTTTGGAAAGAGAAGATGAAAGATCCAGTGGATTTTCAATGAAAAATTGGTCCTCTCCATTGTTGGATGATGAGCTAACATACGGTGTGTCCTGCGAAAGATCAACAATGGGTGCATCCTTAGATGAAGACACAAATGCAAAATCATGGATGGAAGGTTTACCAACGATGTTAGGAAAGAACAAAGGGGGCTCAGACAGAAGGGAGTCATCCTTCGCCGAGTGTTGATGCTCAATCTCCCACTCATACTCTTCATGAATGAAAACGCATGTTGGTTGTGCAACACCAACTCTGTTAGTGGGTTGTTCCTCATTCACAACAAGTGAAGAGTCTGAAGTGGATGAACACAAGACTACATCATTTGGAGGAACACCTGGGTGCGAAGACGGAGGTCGAAAAAAAAGAATGCATATGAGAACTCGAAGGACTCACAAGCACATCTGCATGAACATGTGTTTGAACATGATCCTCAACATCACAGGGAGATGGTGGAACTGTTGAATGAGAGGGAGGCGGAAAGTCCATTGAGACAGTGCTTGCTCCCACATGAGATTGTGTAGTTCCATCAATGAAGAAGGTTGAGCGAGGCTTGACATCAAGCTTCCTCTTGGGACGGGCATATTTCTTAAGATAGTACTCAAATCGGTCCCAGAGATAAGAGAACTTCATTTGGCTCCTCAGAGCTTGAAACTGTAAGTCACAGAAGCACTGTCAAAACTCAATAATGGATTCATGCAGAGCCCTTCGTTGCTACGACAGTTTTCGGTCAAGATGGTCTGGATCAAAATGATAGAACATGTCTTCAATAAGATCACAGAAGTGCTCACATGAGTGCATTATGTCAGCTGGTAGGCTGAGCACCCAACAAAATGGAGATTCACAAAGTGTGAATGTAAGCAATAAACTATCCTGTTCGTCAGTAAACTCATCTTCCTATTAAATCATGGAAAGAAAGTTATGTAAGTTCTCAGGCCAAGCCAGTTCACCTTCACCACCATACGTGTGAGTGGAAAAGAGATTGAAAAGCTTCCCTGAGATGGAGAAATCTTCACGATTTGAAAAACACCTTAGGGGAAAAAGAATGCAAGACTCCATGAAAGATATGCAAAGGTTCAAAACTGGATGAGAGGACACTGCTTGTCGTCAGGCCCTCCTTCTAGCACCAGAAATGTTGATGGTGCTGGACCTGCCAACATGTCAAGGGGATCTCCCCGCTAAGAAGTCCCAATTAGACCTCAAACTGTTTGGTTTAGGAGTCCTAGCAGTGGGTCGTAAGGTAATTCCTTGACCGCAATGTCACACAAAGGAAAGTAAGATAACTCTATCAGTAGCAAGGCTGTGACTGATGTAGTGAGTCAAAGAATGAGTATGAGTGGTTCCAACACTTCGAAGGGAGAGGAAGGTTAAGGTGAGTTCCAGGTTGAAAGGATCAATCCCAACTTAGCTAGGAACACACAACACAAAGGACATGCACAACTTCTGGTAGAGCAGTTGGCACAAATGCGGCAGTCACACCATACAAGGTAAGATAACATGAACATCACTCACAGATTAGTCTGAGATGAATGTGATGGTTGATATAACAAGGTTCATGAGAAAAGGTATATCTAACGGTTGACAGAGCAGTCAACACGGAAGGTGAAAACATTAACAACATATGCAACACATTAACAACAAGATTCATATAATTGCATACAAATCATTTCATATACAAGTATCTAAGTTAAACAACATATTTCATTAAGGAAACCAGAACAATCCAACTACAATAACAACATATGCATGAAAATGTGCTGGCTCTCATTATTAAAGAAGTGTGATTCACAATCATACAATACACCATGTAAACTTGCTATCCCCATCAGTGGAACGTTATAGCCACATTTGCCTGCTCCTTCAAAGAGATGTACTAGCTCTGTGCAGTGGAGAATCCAAGGCATGTTACAATACTATCTAAGTGCTCTTCAAGATAGTCTTAGTAGAAGCTTGGCTGACCAAAAGCCTATACAATGAGTTATGAGGGACTATTTATAGCAAAGGTGGGGTGACCCTTGACATTCCCCTTTGTGACAGTTCAACTACCTTCATGACTCTTCACCTACTCTATGACTGTTACATCCAACTGTTGACACTCGACTTACACTTGACATGACTCAAACTTACAATGCACATGTACTGATGTGAGACAACATGGCTTGAGCAACCCTTGCAAGACATCACTAACACTCGGTTCGTTATGGTGAGACCAACTCTTTGACACACTTGTGATGGTGAAGCTGGTGAGCTGATGCCAAGCTTGGTTGTCTGTGATGGTGTGCATGCACCTCATGGTGACATCTTGCTGAAGCAAACTCTTGCCTCTGTTGCAATCGGTGCATTGGTTCAGCTCCTTCATCCAACTCGACTGCTAACATGCACATGGTCTTCTTGGGTACAATTGAACTGACAACAAACTGATGGATAGTATCCGTTCTGATCTTAAAGTGTGTGCGGGTGGTCATGCACATCAACTTGCCGAAGTGCATGTTCAACCCCAGTTGAACTTTGTCCTTCTCTTCGCCTGGGTGAGTGTGTTGAATGGGTTGAATTGCATGCGTGCACTCAATGACATGCATGCTGCTGGATCCTTTGCATGTGATCAAAAACACTACTCACCATGTTTTTTCTGTGTCAGTTGTTGGGATGGATCCTTAACTTGTACTGGCGCAGTTTCATCTGTGAGTGTATGTTGTGCCCACTGCTCTTCCTGTTCCTGCTGCAACTCATTGGATTGTCTATGTAGCTTCATGTCCTTCCTGAGTTGTTGCTTCAGCACATGCAACTTCTTCTTAGTTCCATCTTCTACCTTCACGCAATATTCATGTGGCGCTGTCACTTTGTAGCCTGAGTCTCCAAAGTTGCTTTCATTATTAGTGGATCTGCTTGATCTTGCAACTTTGCCCCGCCTCTGTGTTGTCAACAACCTTCCTCTTTCATTTGCTGCGTTCGCTTCATTCATTGCGTTCGTCGCATTCGGTATGCTACCTTCAATTGCTGTTCATGATGTTGCTGCTTGATGTCCTTGTCCACGAACTACTGGATGTCTTTGTGAGTAGGTAAGCCCATGGACACTTGATCAAATACATCCCCAAGCATGCTCTAAACTGTGTCTTCATCCTTGCTCTCTTGGAAACCATTGCACCCGGACTATTGAGAGGTAGATGAACACCTGAGATACCTAGAGACACATAAACACTCATAGAAAGAAATATGTCAGTCAAAAACCAGTATGAACATGAGAACTGACTTGCAACATGCCTGGGTGAATGATCATGAAGGTTGCACAATTTCGCCTAGGAGGTCGAGAGATCGACTTCCAAGAATGCATAAGGCACAATCTGGGCTGCTGGGAGGCTGACTGGCTGCTGGAATTTCAAAATGCCCAATCCAGTTGGGTAGTGGGCTACTGGGATTGCAGAATGCGTGATTCCAACTGGGAAAGACAGCTAGCCCAGGGACAAATTTGTGCAAATTTTTGGGCCAAGCAACGACTGACCTCCAGAAATGCACAATTCAATCCAGGAGGCTAGTGCTTGGAAAAAATGCACAAATATGGAGAGGATGGTGAGCCTTCCTTCTCCAAAATTGCACAATGCAGCCTTAGTGAAGGCAGACACCGGGCCAAGGTTGGCTCGACTTGCCGATGGGCAACTGAAAGAAAGTAAGTCGATGAAATGCATGGCAAAACTAAGTGATAGTATAAGAGATAAACAGTGCATGAAAAACATGAATGGAAGATTGAGGAAATAGATCAACATGCATGTGGGTGAGGTCGTTCACTGGTTGGGCGAATGTCAGTGCAAAATAGTTTCATGCATGTGAAAACAATGAGGTAGCAATAGAAATTGAAATAGAGCTAGGACAAGCTAGAATATATGTAAATGATATCAGGTGTTCGAAGAAATCAAGCAAACAATACTCCCACAAGCGAAAACACAAAAAGTAGGCAAGGAATATGGGCTTACCCCAAAACAACTGAGCTGAATGTGCTGACTGCTCCTAGATGTGCTGTGGGATGCCAGAGCTGCAAGGTTAATGTGAGGAATGAGCTTTGCAGTGTCTGGTTGATGGGTTTTGATAACATCGAGGTTGTGATGCACATGCCACAAATCTAGGGGAAGCAACACTTGGAGGGAGGTTTCAGAATTGTTCTTTGCATGTAACCTCCAGTTGCTAAACATAGATCCCTGAGATAAGAGATGCCTTTGCATGCTGCCTTGGGAGAAGCAGACTACGCATGCAAGTTTTTTTTTCTCAATCCTGGAGGGAACCGATCAACTCAGCTGCACATGTAAGTGACTTCTTGAGTGTTGGAGAAAAATGTGCATTTTTTACTGTAAGCTAGTCTGACTACCTAAGGGGATTACACAATTTCTGGGTAGAGCAGTTGACTACTGCCTAGATTTGCATAAATTCTCAGCTGAATGACCTGTTGATGGAAAAAATTATGCAAATCCTGCCAGGAGGGTTGGCTGGTAGGATTACACAATCCTAGAGCCCAGCAAGCTGTCAGAGGGAATTGTGCAATTCTTGGAGGGAAGGATGGTTGCTCTCTAGAAATGCACAAATTTCACTAGGAAGCATCTCAACCTGCAGCTGGACCAAGTCTAGGTGAGTAGCCTGTAAAGGGAAAAGATCAAATTGTGATCAACAAGCTTCCTTTGAGCAAGAAAGACACTGAAGCTTGAGGACTTGATGAAGCAAGGCAAGCTGCTGTGAAGGTTGGTAGGGAGGCTCAAAAACAGGCTAAGGAAAATTTTTGGAGGGTGGTTGTAGGCGCTACAACAAAGTGAGAAGGTTGGGATCACGTATAATGAAATTTCCAATGAAACCATTGTAGTTGTTCCCCACTTGCAATGAGAAATCTATGATCGATTAAAACATATACAAAATAATGTGCAAGAGAAAATATGAGTCCTTGAAGAACTTGCACAACAAAAGGAAGGTCTTTCTTCTAGGCAGAAAGATGTGTCACAACCATTACTTTTATCTAGTTCACATTCTTTTGTTTTTTTTTTCGGAAATCATAATTAGACAAACCTCGAATAATTCTTGTGAATGCACCTTCTTATGTGTCATCCTACTTAGAAAGCATGAGAAAAGGCTGAAACCTGCTATTTGCAATGGAACTTGCCAGGTAAGGTTGTTCTATCCATTTGGTGATTGAATCATGAAATTCGAAACAATCCTCTTGAAAGCCTTGAAAACTTTGAAATAATGAATCTTCAATTAAATGCGCGGAATCAGGGTGAGAATCTTGTGAGGGAAAATATACTTGATCATATTCAACAGACATGCCAAGACAATGAGGACTTGACATAACCATTACTAATGGCTGAAGTGCCTCAACTACTCGACAAATATCTGAATGGTGGGATGTTGAGCCATGAGGATCAAAGGATGTAAAACAACTGTCATTAGATATACTGGTGGGAAAGTGGTGAAACGAATGACAATTAATATCATGATAAGATGGAACATTTTTGGCATGAGATTCTAGGTTAGAAAATAACAAAGATATATTAGTTTGAACATCTTGACAAACACTTTGAATAACAGAATCATCTTCTTCACTTGACAAATGACACACTACACTGGCATCGTAATCATCAAAATAAGTGAAAAGAAATGCCAGTACAAAAAAGACATGAGACCGGTCAGAATATTTGGTTTGCACAATAACTCATGCATTCATTCACACTCAAGAGGATTTCAAGTATTATGAAGAACAAGATTCATGATATGATATTCACAAGGAAAAACAAGAGTCATTTATCATGAAATAAATCTGATAGATAAGATTCCTTCGACCAAAGATGATCTTTGAGGTGATCAACTTCAAATTCCATGACTTTAAGAGAGATGCACATTCCAAACCCAAGTTTGATGCAAGAGATTTGCATGAAGATGAATCACCTGAAGAATATTTTTGAATCTGATCAGAAGTGAACTCTTGAAAATTTAAAAAATTACATCTGAAATACCAACATCTTTCAAAAATAAATTTACATCAAGTGAAACCATGCAAAGAGAAGGGTTGTGTGAGAGGAACCAGATATGACTTATTTCATGGGGCTTACCAGAGTCACGAGATCCTGACATAACCATAAAAGGAATTTCAAGTGCCTCGGCTTGCTGACAAGTCATGGAACCTTTAAATATTGAACTAGATTGTGCATGGTGTGAGGATAACTACTACCACTAGTTTCAATAAGACCACTGCTCACTGGATGGTAGCCATCTCTGTCACTGATTTGACCAAAATTTTCAACTTCAACAACCAAATTACTCAAGTTTAAAGATTCTTCTGATTGCAAAACTGAATATGTACGGATCAGAGAAATTTCATGAGCAAGTTGATTTGAAGAGTTATCTTCATGTAAGAGAAGATATGATGAGGGGTGGAAAGAGTACTCAATGATTTGACTATTTTCATTTGCATAATGGATAATTTCACCACCTTGTGTGAATTGAAAAGTTAACTCATTGGATGAAGAAATTCAAAATTATGGAGCATCTTCATTGCATGTCGACACATCAAAAACTGTAGAGCACAAGGGATAATGAGATGAAGAGGAATTTTTGATAAGAACATCTTCTTTGACCGAATCAGATTCTAGATCTAAATCTTTTGAAACTTAATATTGTTTCAAAACTTAAATATTAGCTAGTGCACTTAGGCATTTTTCATCACATACATCAACAAAGTCATCATCATCAGAATTATTGTTTCCCAAGACTTCAGATTGATTAGGTAAACAAATTTCATTTGATCCATCACCAAGATTCTTAGATTCAATCTCAACTGAGAATGAGAAAACACCATCTTTACACGGAGGATTTTGAAAAACGGAAGAAATATTGAAAAAATATTCACCTTCCTATTCCTCTACTTATGTAATGTGACTAGCTTGAACCTAATCACAATTTAGACCAGCAAATTGAAAATCAAGGGAGTGTGAAAAATTAGCTGGTGGAGAAGATTGATCAAGCGGAGCATGATACAAAGAGTCATGGCATGTATATGATATAGGATAAGTGAAATCCAAATCAGATTCAAGACTAAAGTTACGAGTGTTAATACCATCTTGAGGAATGGAAAAATTATCCCTCACTCTAGCGTCCATGAGCCATTTCATGGTTTCTTCCATTAAATATGAATCATGAAAAATGGAAGGAGGATGAATAGATGGATTAGGAATTTGACCTGGAGATTTAACAACTTTGTTATCATCGTGCAAAGGCACCCTCATCAGAACTAGAAAAGGAGGAGGAAAGGAACAAAAGGAGCAGTGAATTCCTCCTCTGAAATTAGAGGTGTTTCATAATTCACAAGAGTTGGGGAAGTAGAAATATCAAGGGGTTCAGGTTCACCATTCAAATAAATGTGAAACAAGCATTGAAACTTTTGTTTCAAGAAATCCCAATCCATATCTTCTTTAGGAAATTCACAACAAAGGTGAAGTAATCAATTAGAGAAATCCTGAACTATTTCACTAGGCTTCATTCTTAACTGATTAATTCTTTTAAGAACATCTCGGTAATCATACCTATGGAAGGCTTGATAAAGCTCCTTGAGGAAATGATGAAAAGAATGGTTGGAAACATATGGTAATATATGACACCATTGATTAACATGAATTTTAAGAGTGAGGAAGAAAACCACACAAGCAAAATCTTCATCATTGATTCCATAACATTCACAAAATTTAAGAGAATTAGAAATGTGCCCGGTTATGGATGTTCCATCCTCACCATCAAACCTCAATCGAGACAAGTGATAAATAGGCTCACTGGGGATTAAAATTTTACCAGGTGATAGGTTATAAAAACACCCCGGTCGTATGATTTTAGGCTGAGCCATTTATGATAAGAGATTTAGAACAAACTCAATGGGAACAAATTGTCATATGTCCCTACTTCTAGCACTAGGTGTTGATGGTGTTGGAAATCTATCAACCAAGGGGGTCTCACGGATGAAGACTCAATTGGACCTCACACCATTTGGAATAAGAGCCCCATCTGGAGTATCGACCTGATTTCCAAATTTTCTTATAGATTTTCCTTGGATTTAACTATCGTCAAGAGAGAGAAGCGTATATGTGCCTTTACGAAACATAAGTAAGTGTGTCTAGTGAATGTCCAGTTGTAGGTGTATCTAGGTTCTTCTACTACGAATGGAGGAAAGGTGAGCCTTTAAGATAGAGGTAATATTACCACATGAGTAGAGGCACACATAAACGAAATATAACCGCCTAACATCAAGCATAATTGTCCACATAGATGCGACGATTGTTACAACCATTACAATAGATCTTCAATTAGATAAGAACTAAAATAACTGAAATAGTTCAACTACTTTAGTATAGGTGAAAGCAAAAATGAATCATAAATATTCACAAAACAATATTACAAATATTCACAATCCATGCATGAAAACATGTTAGCCCTTAGGCTTCAAGTATTAAGTAAAAGTCCCAAGATACATTAATACAATGAGCATCACTAGATCCAATAGTGAAGCATTTGAGCCACAACTTGCTCTCCAAAAGTACTAACTCTGTCTCTCTGATGCCTTACGGGAGAAGCCAAGGTGAAAAAGTCCTTTGCATGTACAATGAGGGTGTATATATAATGAATGGCATGATCCTTCACCTTCCTTATGGATTTGGACTACCCTCATCACTGTTTGAATTCTCATGACTTTCGACTTCCTACATGACTCTTCACATTACATAGGTGACTCTTGGACTTCCACTTCACATTACCTTTTCCAATGTAGAATTACATAATTACGAATGATGTGGCACATGATGGTTCATGACATGACATGATATGACATGACATGACACAGATGACATGGATTGCATGTTGACATGAAAATTTCTAGTCACATTTTGTTATTGCTTTCTTTGTGTCTTCTTGAAAAAATGGTGCATGTTCTCCTTCTTCCTCCTTATGACTTGAAGATAAGGAGTCTTCATTGTAGTATCGATCTCCCATATTTTGTGATAGTCCAATGTCCCTTAATATTATTGCCTGATGATCATCTTATCTCCTCAGCTCCTTAGGTGTTTTCTAGCATGTCCTCCTTCTCCATATCCTTCTTCATCATCTTTCCATAACATGATAGAGTACCTGCATCTGCAATCCACTCATGACAAGATGACATTAGCATGATAAACTCATAGTCTTAGATGTTGCATGATGGTCTACTGGTTGAGCTGAAACTAAGTGACGTGATGAGGGAGAGGCTCAATGATTGCACAGTTGTGCAACTCAGGAAGTCAAGGGTGAAGCTTGAGTCTTGAGACTACACAATACACAATTCAATATGGATTGGGAAAGAAAATTGTGTATTTTTAGGATTCAGTGAGCTAAGCTGAGGGGTTTTACATTGTTTTAGGAAAATTCTTAGTTCTGGAAGGCAGAGGAGGCCAGGTGAGTGCATAGTTGTGCAATTTAAGAGCTCGAGGGTTGGGATTGAGGTCTGAGACTGCACAATGCACAATGCAGGCCTAGTTGGAGGGAATGATTGAACAATTTTGGAGGCTAAGGCTCAGGCTTGAGCATTGGAATTGTGAAATGTGTAGTATTGGAAGGAAAAGAGGCTAGGTGATTGCAAAGTTGTGTAGTTCAGGAGCTCGAGACTGAGGATTGAGGACTAAGATTGCGCAATGTGCAGTGTTGGCTTGACTGGAGAGAAATATTGCGCAGTCCTGGGACTTAGGTGATGGGATTGAGCACTAAGGTTATGAAATGCACATTTCTAGGAGGTAGTTGCGTAGTGCCAAGAGACAATGTTTATTCTTGAGGATTGAGACTGCGTAGTGCATAGTTAAGTGAGGCTGGATGAGACTGAGTGGCCCAGTCGGGAGCTTTTCCAATTTTGACTAAGCGTTGGATCAGTGAGAGGAAGTTGAATAAAAGAAAGACTTGAAAATTCTCACACACTTAGTTCACTTTATGACACAATTCGAGACACTCAAAACACATGAACAACATACTTCCTCAAGGAAACAACATTGTGGCAATGCATTCCAAGTGTGACACTAAAGATACACTTTGCGACGACAATGACAACACTTGTGTGGAAATGCGTTAAATTTTGGAAATGAGTGCAAAACCTCTATACATGATAAAAACAACTCATTATCACAAATATTTCCCCTAAAAACAAACCAAAACTCCAGTTTACATGATAAGTGGCAATTCCCATGCCAAAAGACGACACTTGCTATATGAAAATAAAAGTGTGAACGACACTTGAAATATGCAAACTACAATGAAAACAACAAATGCTAGGGTGAAGATAACAATAAAATGACAGTAATTAAAGGGAAAGCAATTGAAAGTGATAGCTGAAAACATGAAAATGACACTCATGAAAATAAAGGTGTGCGAATCGACAATTTGCAAAAATGACTAAATCAATAGTACAAATGCAACTATAAGTGAGAAATTGTCAATGTTAGTGCGCACTAACTATCGACATGGATTGGAAATTGCACATGCACAATGTTGATGGAGTGTGCTATACTTGTTCAAGCTTGCGTAAAAGAATGTGCTCATGCACTTGTTATGGACTGAGCATGTGTGAGGAAGTGACTTCGACACTTCCAATCCAAGAAGGGAGCTCAAAAGAATCAATTGACCAAGAAGTGAAAATAGAACGACTAATCATAGGATCCATAGTAGGATCCAAAATTTGAGTGTAGGAAAAATTCTGGAGGGTGTTTCTCGCAGCGAAAATAGAAACCAAGTCTTCCTTTGAGCGCACTCCTCTGACTTGAAGAAGTGTGCCCTCCTTGAACACATGAGCACACCTTGAAGGCCTTAATCTCAACCCTTCAACCTTCCACAGTGCGCCATATGCCCTCCTAACCCTTTGAGCGCATGAGCACACTCCGAAGGAATGAAGCTTCACCCTTCAACATTCATACTTGTGTCATGCGACTTCGTGGGCCTCTTAAGCACATGAATGCACCCCAAAGGCCTGGAGGCTTCCTCCTTCAACTTTCAAGAGTGTGCCCCACACCCTCCCTCTCTCCCTTAAGAGAAAAATGCACTTGTGAAGCCCAAAGAATTCCCCTTTGTCCTTCGGAATTGTGCCATACGCCCTGCCTTGATTGTCTTTTCCTTTTGAGCACATGAGCACATGTCAAAGCCCTGAAGCCTCGCCCCTTCAACCCTTTAGCCTTTCAAAGTGCACCCTTGCATCCATAAGCTATCCTTTCTCTTTCCAAAGCACATTTAAAAGACATGATCATAAAATCTGCATAAAACATGTTAGACTAGGATATTTTCAAGCTAATGGTTTCTCGTCATGAGTGATTGCAACCACATGTATCTTAGGAACAACATGGAAATCATGCATGAGGAAGATTGGACAAAGAAGACAGACAAAGGAAGTATTGAAGAACAAAGAACACATTGAAATATTGATGATTGAAGCACCCTTAAGACTCCAAGATAGAAAACCCTTGGAGGGTGAAGACATTAATGATCAAAATCTGCATGAAGAATGAAGACACAAGTGGCAACCATGTCACCATTGTAGAAAGTCCATGTCATTAGTCACTATTAGTCCTAGTCATTAAGAAAAATGAAATGTCATGTCGTCATCATATGATGATGTGTAAGTCGTGATGTAATGTTGTAATTGTTGTAAAGGAAAATAAGTGGAAATCCAAGAGTCATGTATGGACAAAAGATTCATGGAAGTACAAAATACATGTAATACCAAAATTCATATGTAATTCAAAAAGTCATTTGGAAGTCCAAAGGTTGTAGAAGTCCAAAGGTCATTAGGAGTTGGAAAGTCAAGAGTCCGTTGAAGGCTTAGAATGTCTTTGCCTCAACATCGGGGAAACCACCTGGTCGAGAACTTGAATATCGTTCCTTTTCCATTTGGGATAGTGGTTCCGACTGGGGATATAGGGATCGGTTTCCCGTTCAAATATACACGGAGTTTGGGGTGTGATATATATGGGGTGAAAACTATTTGATAGGGTAAATATGAATGAAAATAAATAAATCTATATCTATTTACCTAATTCCTGGGATATAACTAACTTTGCAGATACGATTTCATAAATATTTCTTTAATAATGAAAACTATTTGATAGGTAAATATGAATGAAAATAAATAAATCTATATCTATTTACCTAATTCCTGGGATATAACTAACTTTGCATATACGATTTCATAAATATTTCTTTATTAAGGAAAACTATTTGATATAGTAAATATGAATGCAATTAAATAAATCTATATCTATCTATCTAATTTTCGGGATATAACTAACTCTTCATATGCGATTTCATAAAGTGTTCTTTATTAATGAAAAACAATATAGATCATAAAACATTTAAAAGAGTTAAAACAAATTAAAGATAATTAAATTGATTAAATAGTTAATAAATTTAATTACTAAGCACATATGGCATAAAAATTATACCACTTCATACATACAACTAAAGGTAACAATTAATACATTCTTCAGTAGTGAAGTAATGCTTAATCAAATTGTGATATTGCATATAATAAAACAATGATAAAATTTAACTGACTTTCAAACAAAGAACATAGAATTAATAAAAGATAATAGTACACATATATCAATGCTCTACTTATGAAAGAAGACAGTATTTGGCCCAACTTTTCTATTAAAATTATCAAAGAAATATAGTAGTGCAAGTTCCTTGAGTCTTCTTAGAAAAATTCTGAACCACTTCTCTAAAAACATGGGAACGTATTTATAAATAAAAGTCATAATATCAAAACAAAAAATGCATATTTTGTTGAGGAGGTTGAAACAAACACACCTTGAAATAAGGAACGAAAAGATAAAAATAGCTTCTGTTCTAACAAGAAACTAAAGATGTAAAGTTCACTGTTCTCCCACTTGTTCTCGCAATCTGTAAATAGCTTCCATCGACTTCAATTCCAGGGGATGAGCTGGCTTGATCCTCATCTGTCTTGCAAACAAGGCATCTGAAGGAGGTGGGAGCATGTACTCAGTTGCATTAACAAGGCTGCGAAGAACTAACCATTGTCCATAGGGCTTTACCAAAAACTACTGATGATATTCAAGATTTAACTTAGATAATTTCTTGATGCTATCTTCTTTTTATTTTGATTTGTTATGCCAATATTCTATGAAGGCTTGAGTATCTAGCAAGCATTCTCATGGGCACTTAGTAATAAGATTAGCATTTGTAAGACTTTCTCTAAAAATTTTGGTAATCTGGCCTGTTGGGTCTCTTGCTCTGTAAATTTCTTCTTCAATCTGCTTCACTTTGATATCCCAATCCATAAAAAGGAGATCTTTGTAAGATTCTTATATTCTAGGGAGATTTTCTTTTATTCCTTCTGAACTATCTTGCTAAGTGATGAAGTCAGAAATATTGTTGTTGATATCTTCATAGTGTGTTCTTTATTCATACATTTGATCAATCAATTAGTCACTATTTTTGTAGAGGTCATTGGTGATCTTTAATTTCTTACAGAAGTTCACTTGTTGTTGTGCTAGGCGATCATTGATCTCTCTGAATTCTTTTTTGAATCCTTCAATATCGGTGTCCTTTTGAATCTAAGTTATTCTAAGTTGAAGTTGTTCAATATGTGCTTTTCGACTTTGAATATTAGCTTCATTTTGAACTTTTAATTGATCAAACTCGGTTTGTAATTTTGACAACTTGAGTTGCCATTCCTGCTCCATATCATGTCTTGAATTAAGTATTGTTTTTTCTATTTTCAATACTTTTTCATCCCTTTCTTTAATTAGTTTTTGAACTTCAGTGGCTTTGAAGATGGTGGCCGTAGCATAGGCTCTTGCATATTGCGAAAGATTAGCTAAATCATCAGATGAGTTAGCTTGATAATCTTTCCATACCACATATAATGGAATGCTTCCAGGAAGAAGTTTTTTAGAATGTTCCATTCTTCTTTTCTTCTTCTGTCGACTCACAACAAATCAGTGTTCAAGACTGTAAAAAATGTCAAGAGGCTGAATCTATTCTACTCTGAGGATGATTTCAGAGGTGGGGACTGCCAGGATAACTTTGTTATCCATTATTTGACTTGATGAATCCATTATAGGAGGCTTTACCTTATTGGTTACAAGAGTCTTTTCTATCTCCATTGTGGTTGAATCTTGGACTTCTTTCTCCTGTGTGCTATCTAGCTCTTTGTTGAACAGATCCCAGCCTTTATCGAAATCACTAGTGGATGGGAGCTCTTATATTTGTTTCTCTGTGAGTGTAGTAGTATGCGTCTTCTTATTTTTCTTTTGAAGATGATGGTAAAGACTTTCTTGTAGGAAATTCTGGCTGTAAAGCAATTAGGCATTCAGAAGGCAGTTTTTGCAGCCTTTTATTTTTGTACTCTTGGAATAAGACAAAATCATCGGGACCTAGCCAAATCTGAGCTAAATGTTCCACCTATCTATATGACTCACATGTTTCAAATAAATCATCAAAATCATCAGGTTCATGAACAAATGGCCTTATTTTAACTTGAGTAGTGAAATCATGAATGACCTTTTGGGGGTCGTAATGTCTAGGAGGAACAGTGGGGAGATGCATGATTTCGATTTGCTTGATCTCTAGGACAACATTATTGTAGTTATCGAGAGCATAGAAACCACATTGAATAGGAAATTGTGGCCAAATATATTTTTTGGAGTCCTTCAAAAATTTAGTTATACCATGACCTATGGTCTGATAGGCAATTTCTCGGGCCAAACGCTTATCAAGAACATAAATAGGAAGAACATGTGGGGCCGCAAGACTCCCAAAAAATATGACATAAGTGAAATTTTCTTTAGTAAACCAACTGCCAATAGTAGTGAAGTTTTCCGTAGCTTCTTTAGACAACCTGGGTGGATTTCTATAAAAAATGGCTTTGTATAAAGGCAACATGACCTTATTGAAAATTCTATAAAAATGAGGTTGCTACTTAGATTCCCATAGGATATCATGATATATGTGTATTGGTGTAGGGTCCATTTCCATCCCATTGAAGGAAAATCAAAAGAAAAACGAATGTCATCCATAATATAGGCGCTGATATAAAAGGTGGTACAATTCTTTCATAGGCACTGTGCTTTTGCCTATATTCTAAGATTTTGGATGCAATATTATTGGACAAGATAGTAGCCCAACCCATTACTTCAGAATTAGAAGAGGCTTGAATCAGGGGAACCCATTCAACTGTAAATTTTTGTGTGTTCGGAGAACCGAACACTCTACATATCATAACAACAGCATAACAAAACAAACTAGCAAGAGAAGCTACGTAATACATAACATAGTAGCAACGTAACAAAACAGACTGACAAGAGAAGATAAAGAATACATACCCTTACTATCATGCTTGTGCTTGCTTGGGTCTTGTCTCCATTGTCTAATGGGATCTGATTCTAATTTGTTCTTCTCTGCAATTTTTTTGAGAAACTACTTGTCATAAATCTTCTGAGGGTCTGACAAATGATACATCCTCTTCAAATATTCAGCTTAGAAGGATTCTACTATCGTTTGCCTTGATGTCAAGAATGCCTTGTCTTTATTATTCACATCATCAATCATCCACATAATCATATTTCCATAGGGTAATATTTTAGGTCGTGCAACAATTTGATGAAGAAAGGAATTGGCAACATCTGAGAAGTTAGCGTCGGATGATGATGAGGCGTCAATTGTTTCTTCTTTAACAACTACTACTCTGGGGTCTTCTTCTTCAAATAGATTATATATTGATTCCCAAGAGGAAGTACTAGAGTTCGACATGCATGTGGTATCTGTGAATAACATATCCATCTCTGTTGTCTCTGGTTTGAATTGAGTTACTTCTGATTGAAAAAACAACCCTTTTCCTCTCTTTTCTGCTTTGGAAATTTCAATGGAATGTCGTTAATTAGTATTATCCTATAGAAAGGAAATACATAGGAATGTTTTAGATCTCTAAGAATGAAAGGACATGTGGGACAAATACATATGTTTAAAATAACAACTCGCCAATTAAACCGATTTCGTCAACTGAGGAACATTAAATCGTTAGATTTGAAATTTAATGAAAATCTAAGTTCACACGGATCTTTATTAAGTAGTGTTGAGTCAACAATTTCACATCGTAAATTTTTTGTGGAAATATTTTGTTTAGAGTGATGCTGCTATGTGCGATGTGTAGTTTTCGATATGAAATATCACATACATGCATCAGAGATCATGCAACATTCGTTTATATCGCAATCACAACATAAAGATGAGTGATATTAATAAAGAGCAAGTAGAGATGCATGACTTGCGATCTGCGCTCAACTATAATTACATGTCATTGTGGCGGGTTCAACGAGGCTTTTATGTGTGTGAGTGCATTTTTTCTTTGTTTTCTTCATTTTATTAAGAGAAGCTTTATTTGCAAATGATATCTCGTATCACAACGTTTGATGAGAGATATTTCCATGACTCCTAATCGTTTTCTGATGTGTGATTTTATTTTAAAAGAAAACCTAAGTTATTCAACTATGGTATAAACTTAAATGATAACCTAACATGATCTCTTTTGGGGTTTTTGGAATTTTTTGGAGTATTAATCTAAAGCAAAATTTTAAAAGGGTCCCCATTATTTAAATAAAACATTTAAATAATAGGGGATTGTTGACCCATGACCCATGAACAATGTATTTCCCTTCGTGTGACAAATTTACAACCAGTTACAACAAGTGTGACACTTAAGAGTTTGAATCATGCTGGAGGAGGGAAGGATGGAGCTCTGCAGCCCTATCCCTGCAACCATCGATAACCCTTGTTAATCCCACGTAGCAACTGTAGCGGTCAACTCGACAGCCCTCAACACCGGTCCTTGTCTGCACCTGTCATTTTTTGTGGTTAACCATGGATGGAATGGACCTCGACACTATGGGTTATTCGTCGGATCTATTCCCTGATTAGGTCATTTTCCACAACCTAGCTCATATCCTAGTCATCGCAACAATTACCCCTTCTAGCTCACAAACGGTGCCGATTGTCTCCTTGCCAGGGCATAACGATAACTCTCCCCACCTCGGAACCCTCTCCATCGATTCTCTCAACTTTGACTACCCACCCCTGTCACCCACTACCCTCAACCTCCTAGCCTCCTGCTCGTCCCCGCTCTTTGATCCCACTCCACTCGCTGACCTCTGTTACCCACAAAACCCTAACCCTAGCTCTCAACCAGCTACGAACACAGATACACCCTCGCAACAAGCAGCTATTCCACAAGGAGCTGGTGGCTCATCTCAGAAATTTGCGAACCCTTCGGGATGTTTTGACGCACCTGTGGTTAGGATAAGAACAATGGATCCACCTGCGGCAACAAGCACCCTAGAAGATCACCTATAATCACACCCCACTGCACCTCGGACATGGAAAAGGAAAACCAAGTGCATCAAAGCCTCTGGAAAAGACAACGCCAACAAGGTATTGGTCAGTAGGGTTCGCGGTCGAACCTATAGTATGGAGGGATTAGAGCTATGGGTAAAGGAGATTTGGGGGCAGATCTTCCAGCAACTGCCAGAGGTCCAAATCCTGGTCCGCAGATGGTTCACACTCCATTTTTCACATGAATAATACACAAATTTGGCTCTGGCACGATTCTGGCATATTGAAATGGCACCAGTTTTACTCAAGCAATGGGTCCTCTCTTTGATCTTGAGAGAGAGCAGATTGGAGCAAGGCCACTATGGGTGAGGCTACCAGGCTTGCCCCTGCAGTACTGGTCAGAGGAGGTGTTTATAAAAATTGGCAACACCCTTGGCACATTCTTGGACTATGACAAAATCATTATCCAATCCAAAAATCGTTCATTAGCTCGCATATTGGTGCACTTGGACACGAGGGAGGGCTTGTAAGAAAGGATTACACTGTAGTGGAGGAATTTTACTCGAGTACAGATCCTGGATTATGAAGGCATGCCATTTAGATGTCACAAATGCCACAAGTTTGGGCATATCTTCAAAGAATTTCCTATGGTAACAAAACCACAGGAGATAGCAGCAGTGCAAGACTCAGGCAAAGACAAAGGAACTCCTGTCCACAATAGGAAGCTCTTAGAATCTGGTCCTGAAACTCCTCACAAGGCAACTCAATCCAAGCCAGTGCACCATGAAGCTAGTACATCCTCTGGTCCTCCATCCCCACCACTGACTCGAGCACAAGTAATAGCGGAAGTGTCTCAATCAGCGTGTACTCCTCTTTTCTCATCTCCATCTCTTTCTTATGTTACTATATGTACTGCACTGCATTATCAATCTGCATCTCATGCTCATGTCAGCTCCACTCCGCCATCCATTTTCTGCACCCCTCCCCCTCATCATTTGGTCGATTCCACCACTCCCCCCTCCACCTTCCTGGTGATCTCCCCTTCTCCCCCTTCATCTCCCCCGGATCCTCCTTACTCCTATAATCTCAGATTGAGAACTCCATTCGAGCATACTCTACCCCTCATAGGCCTGGGTCTAAATCCCCCCACCTCCTCGGACAGACCACCTAGAGAACGCAAATCATACCTCACCCACACAATCCTTCGTGCCGGGACTGAGGTACTCTCGGGTAGACAATCATCTATTGATTGGGTTATTAGAGCAAAGCAAACCCCAACTATGTTTCCCCCATGAAATGCCTCTCTTTCAACTGTAGGGACTGGCTAGTTCTCCTAAAAAACTAGCCCTTCGCAGAGTCTTCTCTGTGGAACCGGTCGACATTATCCTCCTACAAAAATCCTGGGAGAAGCTCAACATGTCACTAAATTGCTACAGACAATCTGCCCTGGATGGATTTTTACTGCTCTTGATGCCACAGGATGATCTGGGGGTCTGGCTATTGGTTATAATCCCCACTCTATTAAACCCCTGGCAACCTGGCGAGGCAAGGGTTATATGGGTATAGATATCTACTCTACTGATTTGGGCATGGAGTACAGGGTCCTGAATTTTTATGGGCCATGCCAAGGAAGAGAGGCCTTCTGGCAACATCTCCTTAACTTATCACTGTCCTCAGTCGACAATCTCATATTAGGAGGGGATCTAAACTTCTCTATTGGTTTCAGCGAGCCTTGGGGCTCTGTAGCACAGGTTTATCCCCCCTTAGAAGTCATGGAATCCGTTCTTGACCAGGCACAACTTCTATATGTTCCTATGATAAATCCCCTACCTACTTGGAGGAATAGAAGAGTTGGGGAGGTAGCGTTAGCTAGGAGACTAGACAGGTTTGTCATCAAGATCTAACTACACAAACTCCTAACACATTATAGGTAATGGGTAGGCTCTGGAGGCATATTCAACCACTCTCCTATCTACCTGGAAGTCATTGGTCCTCCCATCAAACCTCAGGCTTCCTTCAAGTTCTACTCTGTTTGGTTATAGGACCCGGGATATATGGAGATGGTCAAGATCCATTGGGCACAAAATCCACTTTCTTAGCATCATTCTAAGTCGGAAGGCTTCTACCAAAAGCTTCTACATCTCAAGAAGCTCACCATCAAGTGGGCCAAAGACAAGTAAAGGAAGGACAACCAGACCCTCTCATCTATGGAAGCTGACCTTGTTGGCCTTATTGATGATAATAATAGGGGTTTTATGAGTCCCGAAGACAAAGCCCACTTGATTGACCTGGAGAACAAAAGAGCAAAGATTTTAAAGGAACGAGAGGAAACATGGAGGGTAAAGAGTCGGTCCATTTGGCTCAAAGCAGGAGATGACAACACTAAGTGCTTCCAAAATTTTTCCAAAGGAAGGAAAGCTACCAACACCATCTGGCAACTACCCACTCCGGAGGGAGGCTCTACTTATACCTTCCACCAGCTCTCATAGTTGGGCATTGCCCACTTTCAACAACTCTTCAAAGAACCTCCTGGATGTAATCTAGCAGAGATCATCTGTGTTACAGGGCACTTCCCCCGATTTGTAGATCAAGATACTGCAGATGAGATCAATGCCCCTATCTCTCTAGAATAGTTGGAAGGAACACTCAAGTGGTTCCAAAAGGACAAGAGCCCTGGGCTGGATGGATGACCTATCGAATTTTATCTTTCCTTCTTTAACATCATTGGACATGACCTCCTCAACATTGTAGAAGAGTGCAGACTATTAGGAAGAATGTATGAGGCCGTCAATGATTTCCGCCCTATATCTCTCTGCAATTCTCTATACAAAATCATTGCTAAAATCATAGCAAATCAGCTTCATCCCATCCTATCCCATCACATCTCCCCTGAATAGTTTGCCTTCCTCCATAAAAGACAGATTCATGAAGCTATTGGAACAGCTCAGGAAGCCATCCACTCTCTTAAGTCAAAAGATCTTAAAGCCATTATTCTCAAGATTGACCTTGGCAAAGCCTTTGACCGTGTATCTTGGATCTTCATTAAGATGATCCTCATCCACTTAGGCTTCCCTACTGAATTCGTCAACTGGATCATTTGTTGTATTAACACGATCACCTATAGCATATTAATCAATGGCTCAACATCACATTTCTTCCATGTTGAGCGAGGATTGAGGTAGGGCTGTCCCCTGTCTCCCCTCTTATTCCTCTTGGTAATGGAGGGTCTCAACAGACTTATTGCCTCGAAAAAAAGGGGGGGAAGATTAAAGGGCCTTAAAATGACTGATCTCCTATACCTCACCCATTTGATTTTCGTTGACGATGTTCTGATATTCTTAGATGGCAGTGTCAGGGATTCGGCCACTTTCCATGAGATCCTCAGCCTTTTTGAAAAAGCAACTGGCATGACAGTGAATCAAACCAAGTCCACCATCACTTTGTCTCACATTACACCTCATGAAGCTAGAGCTGCCAATCTTCATTTTCAGTACTCCTCCTACAATCTCTCAGAGGGACTCAAATATCTGGGATTCCAGATAAAGCCAAACAACTATAGGATCACTGACTGGATCTGGTTAGTAGTCAAGCTTGAAAAGAGGCTAAAGAGTTGGAATCACAAACTACTCTCTAGATCAAGGCAACTTGTCCTGATCAAATCAGTTCTGGAAGCCACCCCCATATACTAGATGTCCCTTGCATGGATACCCTGGGGGATCCTCAGCCATATACAATAGCTCTGCAGCTGATACCTTTGAAAAGGGCACAAGGAAGGTAAAACAATTGCTTGGGTATCTTGGAAAATCATTGCCCTACTAAAGAAATGGGGGGGTTGGGGGATTAAAGAGTTGCCTTACTTTACAAAAGCACTAGCAACAAAGATGAGTTGGAATCTCGTTACTGCTAGCAACCTCTGGACAACAGTTAAGTTTCATAAGTACATTTGGCCGCTCCAGATCATGGACTGAGCTCGGAAACAAACCTGGCCTAGTTCAGGAATATCCATTGTCTGGAAATCTATCTTACAAACTATGCCTTTCATTAGAGTGGATTTGGCATGGTGCATAAACAATGGTTCTTTGGTAAGAATTGGGGTCGATCCATGGATAGGTGGGGGCAACCGACACATTCTCCCTCCGAAGCTCATTCAATTCCTAAATCGCAGGGAGGTCAAGATGATAGCCCATATTATAGATCAAGACCATCGATCCTATCTCAGACAACATTGGAGATCAACACATGATCTCAATATCCCTGCACAGTGGTAGTGATCTTGGGATTTATTCATAGGGGATCTATAGGAGGCGCACATCATACTCAACCAGGAACCTGACGCTCTAGTTTGGATCCCTGCTAAGCACGAGATATACAACCCTAAGCTAGGATACTTGCATCTTATTGGGGCCAGAAAGCCCAATCATCCCCATAGTTGGGGGTAGCAGCTTTGGAAGCTTAAAGCTCCCCCTAGAACCCAGTTATTTATGTGGTTTGTCCTAAATAACAAAACCCCCACGGGAGAGGCGCTCATGCATAAATCAGTACATGGACTGTGCTGGTGTGTTCTCTACCAACATGCATTTGAATCAAACGAACATTTGTTTCTGCACTGTCCACAAGTCTCTCATTTCTGGCAAGCCATCACTCAACAACTCTCAATTAGAAACACATGGCAGGGACCTTCTCTCATACAAGCCTGGAATAGCTGGACCATTTCCCATGAAAAGAAAAAGGACCATTGCCTTCCCCTTATACTCTGTTGGACTATTTGGCTTGGGCACAACCACTACATCTTCAAAAATCAACATGTCAACTGGCAATTGCTCTCTGCTAAGGAATTGTCCACCTTCCATGATGTCCCTGAGGATGTGCCATCACTCACTCGCTCTATAATAGGACCTGGTCATATAGATAAAACCTGGCCATGGGCCTTCTTCGACGGGGCAGCATAGCCTCACGGATTTGGGGGGGGGGGTTTGCCTATATATCTCAGAACAACACCATTACAAAGTCAAGCTTGGCCTTGGAAAAGGAATTAATAATTTTGCTGAGCTCCTTACACTCAGACACCTGTTGCATTTCGCCATTGCGCATAACTGCATTTCTGTTCAGATCTTTGGAGACTCCCAAATCATCATAAACTGGTTCAATGCAATAAATCAATGCCATGCCATTTCTCTTCAAAATATTCTAAATGACGTGCTTAATCTCAAACAAGCTTTAATATGATCTCTTGTCAACATATACACAGGGAATACAATGAGGATGCTAATCAGCTTTCCAAAGAGGGCTGGCTACTTCCCCGAGGCATGTGGATAATTAGCGTATAGTGGGACACAAAGGTCTATCAATACCATCACAGACCGTACATAGACCAGGACTACCACAGGGTGGATCGGCCATAGACTACTATGTAGCTACAATTGATGTTTTTTTTATTATACATAGATTCTGAAACTTGTATATTTTCTTTGCTATGAAAAAACAAACAATAATATTTTTTGAAAATGGCTGGCAAGGTCAAGTTTTTGCTATCGCAAAATATGTATAAAGCACTAGACTGATCATACAGATACACATATGCCTCATGCATCTACTATATGTAAATTTTCTTACATAAATGAAAGATTACAATTTTTCTCTTCGGAAAAAAAAAAATAGGGGATTGTTGGTACCACAACAATTGATGATTCACTGGAAGAACCAATTATCTCTGAAAATTTGTAAAACGAACTTTTAAACTTAAAAGTAAAGACCTTAAAGAAATAAAAAATAATTTTGAAAATGAGATAAATAAAATTACTCTAAATCAAAAGTTTCACTTAATTGTAAAGTTCCTTGTCACTTTTATAGGTAAAAATCTTTAATCATTAAAATTAGTCCTTAATTGGTAATAAAGATAAAGCAAAAGAATATTTGAAACTTAGATTTTTATGAACTTACTTTGTCATAGATAGAGCCACTATTGCCAACAGGCATCCATAGCCTTGACAAGGTTATCTTTTTCCAAATGGTGAACCAGTATCCCATCTATGTTTGTAAAACTTTAGAAGTAATTTTGAGGATTCATTTTCCTTTTCAAGGATATTTAGAAGTCATTGCCTTGGTTTGGTGGCCAAATAATGACAATGCCATTCACAAGTGATAACAAAATTGAACAAGCTATCTTGCGATGAGACTCCTTGTCTTATACTTTTTTTTAAGGCATAATCCACTATCCTAGTTTGGTGACTAGTAATGATAGTGTCAACCTGTTATTTCCTTATGACCATGGTAAGCAAGCTCGTGATGAGACTTCTTATCTTCTAATTTTCTTATATTTTAGAATTACACTCTAAAAATACTTGAACAATGAGTGGGGAGGTTCACCTACTCCTTAAGAGTAATGGATGACAATTGAAGTCAAAGATACTAAGATTTCAAAATAGCTTTTTACTTTGTTAAAGGAACCTTTCTTTACGGATTTTTGAGAATGAAAAATTTATGAGGTTTGAAGTGATAAAGATATACAATTTAAATGAATAAAAATCTCAGAGTTTTAAAGTATTTATCTGGTTTTTAATTTTGAGATTGATTTCTTTTAAAATCAATATCTTTCAAGCTTAAAGTAATAATTGAATAAAGATTTTAAAATGAAAGTCAATAATGTGTTTCCCAATCTTATTTATAACAAAAACATGGATATATACATATAGTAAAGTAGAACAAAAGTCCTATGAAAAGAATTGTTCGAGAATTAGTCCATTAATAGGAAGAGCATCTCTCTTACCTTGTAGATCTTGTAAAACAAAAGTTGATGGACCTAATTGTTCAACAATTTGGAATGGTCCAAGCCATAATTTCTAAAATTTAGCGTGCTCTCCTTTTTCTTCATGTGCTTTGTCCCATTTCAAAACTAAGTCACCAATTTGAAAAGATTTTTTGCTAACTGAGCTTGGATCAAAGGAAGAATTTACTAATTGTTGATGATGTGCATGGGTTTGTTTAGCCTTTTCCCTTTCTTCTTCTAATTTTGGAATTTGAGACATCCTTAGTTGTATAGAAGAGGAGGGTTGTTCTTCAATAAATTGTACTAAGGCCAATGAAGGAAGAGCTAGATTGGGAGGTATAATAACTTATTTTCCATAAAATAAATTGAAAGGAGTAGTTCTGATTTAAGCTTTTATATTTATCCTATCAGCCCATAAAGAAAACACTAAATATTTATGCCATTTCTTTTGACTTTGATCAATAGTACACTTGGTAATTCTAGTGAGGTTTTTATTGGTAGATTCTGCTAAACCATTTCCTTGCGGATAATAATTAGTAGAGTATTTTAGCTTAAATCCTCTTTTTAATGCAAATTCAGTCATACTGTTTCCTGAGAAATAAGATTCATTGTCAAAGATGAGTGCATTGGGTAATCCAAATTTGGTAATAAAAAATTGATCGATGAATCCGATAATGTTATCAGAATTAACTACCTTCAGTGGAATTGCTTCTACCCACTTTGTGAAATAATCTGTGGCAGTTAGGATGAAATTATGCTTCTTAGAAGAGTGAGGAACAATCTCACCTATTATATCCAGTCCCCATTGTTTGAAACACTGTTTAATGTTAACTGATTGGAGTGGCAGGGCTAGTTTCCTTTGTCTTCCTGCAACGGTCTGACAAATTTTGCATTTTCTCACGTAGGCATGTGTATCCTTGAACAATGTTGGTCAATAATATCCAACATGAAGGATTTTATGTGTAGTAGTATCTCCTCCAAAATATCCTCCAACTGGTCCATCATGGAGGTCCTGCAAAATTTTTTCTGCTTCATATTTTTCTACACATCTTAATAAAACAAAATCATAATTTCTTTTGAATAAAACATCATCAATGATCTCATAATATTTTTCTTTAAGTCTTAGAGCTCTTTTGTTTTTATAATTAAGTTCTGGTGGAGCATAACCATTTTTTAAATAGAACAAAATATTAACATATTGAGATTCAATGTTAGTAAGATATACCCCATATATTTGAATTGTATTACCTGAATCTTCATTTGTTGAAATATTTGATGCTCCAGTAATCAATATGCAAAAAAATTGTCCTTTAACAATTTTAACATGTTTAATGTCAAGATCATATTCTTGCAGTGCTATTACCTAGTTTGCTCTTTTTTCACCTAATTCTTTCTGTATAAGTAATTATCTCACTGCTAAGAATGGAATAATAAATTTTGTATGAGATTTTAGCGAAAATGGTCTACACATCTTAATAAAACAAAATCATAATTTCTTTTGAATAAAACATCGTCAATGATCTCATAATATTTTTCTTTAAGTCTTAGAGCTCTTTTGTTTTTATAATTAAGTTCTGGTGGAGCATAACCATTTTTTAAATAGAACAAAATATTAACATATTGAGATTCAATGTTAGTAAGATATACCCCATATATTTGAATTGTATTACCTGAATCTTCATTTGTTGAAATATTTGATGCTCCAGTAATCAATATGCAAAAAAATTGTCCTCTAACAATTTTAACATGTTTAATGTCAAGATCATATTCTTGCAGTGCTATTACCTAGTTTGCTCTTTTTTCACCTAACTCTTTCTGTATAAGTAATTATCTCACTGCTAAGAATGGAATAATAAATTTTGTATGAGATTTTAGCAAAAATGGTCTAAAATGTTTGACGGACTTGAATATTTCAAAACCCTGTTTCTCTACTTCAGAATAATCGAGTTCTACTCCTTGAAAATTCGAACCGAAGAAAGAGATAGGTGCTTCTATTTTTTGATCGTTGATTTGTGTTAGCACTGTAGCGTAAGACAATTTAGAATGAAAAGTGTACAAAATAAAAGGATTAGAAAAATTGGGAGTGATTAAAGAGGGGGCATCAATTATAGCTTGTTTGATTGCTTAAAAGGATTCCCTTTCATTATTTCCCCATTTAAAAACATAATTTTTATTGATCATCATATGTAAAGGTAAAACAATTTGGGAAAAATTAGGAAAAAAATCTTTTAATGAAATTAATTTATCCCAAGAAATATTGCAACAATTTTTGTTATGGGGAAAAGGAATCTCTAAAATAAATTAAATTTTGTCTAGATCTATACAGATTCCTTCTTTAGAGACAATGAATCCTAGAACTTTTCCTTCATTTAAAGCAAAGTAGGACTTTTTAGGATTAAGAGAAATCCCATATCTTCTACATCTCTCAAATATTTGTTTCAGGTCATGATAGCAATTGTTTCTCTTCTTGGGATATATGGTGATGTCGTCCAAATAAAAACAACTATTTTGTTGATCAGACCTTTGAAAGCGATGTCCATTTCCCTTTGAAAAGTAGCTCTTGCGTTTATTAATATGAAAGGCATTTTCTGATATGCGTAAGTTCCCCATTTAGTTCTAAATGTAGTCTTTAATCTGTCATATGAATGAACAAGTAATTGGTTGTAACTTGAGAAACCATCAAGAAAAGACATAAGCTTAGAACTGGCGTCTGACTACAAGATTTGTTCCATAGTTGGTAAAGGAAAATTTTCTTTTTCACTAGCTTTATTCAAATTGTAAAAATCTATACAAATCCTAATGTCACCATTCTTTTTCCTAACTGGTACTAAATTAGATGCCCATTTGGAATGTCTCATTGGAAAAATGATTTTTTCCTTAAGGATTTTATTCAATTCATTTTTGATTTGATTCTCTAGATTTGGATGAATCTTTCTTAATTTCCGCTGAACATGCTTGACTTTAGGCATCGTTGGGATGGTGTGTTGGATGATGGAAGTATCATAAGTCTTTAGATATTTGTAATTCCAGGCAAAAACATCTTTATATTTCTTCAATAGACGAATAAAACATAATCTCTGATCGGAAGAAAGACTTAGACCTAAATTGACATTTTGAGGTTTAGATTTAGATCCAAGGTTTACTAATTCAAACCTCAATGTTGGACTCTGAAGTTTACAATTAGATAATTTCTTGAATATATTTTTAGATCATAAAGGTTTTCAAGTTTAACCACAGATTTGGGGAGATAATTATCTTCACTTGCTTGTTTCATCTGTCTGTCATGTTCACCTTCGTCAATTATCTAATCAAAATATGATTCTTCAGATGTTAAGAAACTTAGGATATATTTATCATCAGTAAACACACGCCAGTTTGTAATGTTATCAGGAATGGAAGGGTGAAAAATTAGCTCAATCGAAAATTGATCTGGACTGAAATCTTCAGGTGGAATTATTTTGGATGCAACATTGGCTAATAAATCAACACTGGCATTTTGAAGTCTAAGGGTTGGAGAAATATCAAAATCCAAGAAATGTAAAGTAAGAGATCGAAATAGAGTTTGATAATGTTTCAAATGGTTAGAGATACAATGGATAGTATTTCTAACCTATTTGATAACAATTTCTGAATCTCCAAATACTTGAAGATATTGGACATAAAGAGATATTGCTTTGTACAAGTTCATACTCATCAACATTGTTTGTACATTCAAACTCTAATTGACAAGCTAGCATTGTTTTTTCTCCATCAAGACTAATTAAGACACATACTGCTCCAAAACCATCATTAGATCTAGATCCATCAAAATAGAAAGTCCAAAACAAAGATTTAGCTAAAGGCTTATATACAAATTTACACATTTGGCTAAATCTGTCTATGAATAGTTTTCAATTTACTATGTGACAGAAATAACTGAGAAAGGTGATTCTTGAGCTCTGAAGTTACCCTAGTAAGACTCTGAGAAATAATTCCCAAGAATATTACTAGTGAAGACGACTGGTTCATTTTCTTCATCTAGACCAGTTATTGAATATTTCATATGTTTTTCACGATCCACATGAATTTGATTTGGTTTTCCATTATATGGTAGCCACATATGAGACTAGTCTGTAGCAAAGTAACCATGTAACTTTTTAGACCAATCCCTACTTAGGATTAAACCATAGAAATCTGGAATATCAACAACTAGAATGTCATTGATTTGAAATACTTCAGGATTATATGAAAGTCTAGTGAGGACTGAGTTGATTTCTCCTAATACTTTAACTTTTGTTCTGTCAAGTTGCACAATATGAACAATAGATTTATGGGGAGATACATTCAATTTTGAACAAACTGATTGAGGCATTATATTTGATGATGCTCTAGAATCGACTAAGCAATTGTGCACATTTTTAGTGAAGAGTTCAAAAGTTAAAAGAAATGGAGGAGTGTAAGAATTTGATCTGTCTCTGATCAAGATAGTATCTGTGGAAGTGATTTTATCTGTAGAATTAGTAGGAGGATTACCTATTCCACGTGCAACTTTAGAATCAACATCAGCTGGTAAAGGAGACGTGTTCAATTCATTAAGAAGATACTTCTGTTGTTGCTTTAATTTTGAAACTTCAAAAAAAGATATGTTAGCCTTAAATTTCTTCATATCTTCCACTATATTATACTCAATGTTATCAGAGACAACTAAAGTTTTTGATGTGGATGGAGGATTAGAAGAAGAATAAGGGGCTATTGATGTTTTTTTCTTTATTGGCAGAACTAGAAGTATTTTGTTTATGGATTGTTTGAGGAGGATCAGGTGATCCTTTACTTCTTGTACTTACAGGTAAGGCTTCATGTTCTTCTTCATTGTCAAAAGTGGGGAGGATAAAATCCCATGAACTTCTACAAATTCTTCATCTTGAGAATCCTCAGTAGACATATTTATTTCTTCTTCATTGTCACCCTGATCTGATTATACATGTTATATGACATTGGGGGGTTGGGAAGTCGAAGTTTGAGTTATTTTAAAGGGCCTGAAATATTTCTTTGAAGATTCAACGACTTGTTTTTTAATCTCAACCATCTTGTTAGACATAATTTTGAGGACTTTCTGTAGTCCTTCGAGATTAAAAGGATATTTTGGAGTTTTCTTCTTTGGTTCATCCTTAAATAAAACCTTTTGGATTTTCTTTCATCTAGTGCAATTTTATTTTCTAAGGCAAGTATTCTTTTCTCAATTGCTAATGCTTCTTTCATGTTTTCTACTAGAGTTGTTTTATTAGCCATATTGACAAAAAATGCGATATTTGAAGGTAAGGCAAATATATACCACTCACTATGTACATCAACTCCAGGTTTAGATGTATCTAGGATTTTTTTAAGAGTTTATTAAATATAGAATTAAAATCCTTGAACTTTTCGTTGGGACTTATTTAATATTGGAGAGATCATTAATCAAAGTGGAAGTAGTGCGATCATCACTAAACTTGGTTAAAAATTGTTCTTCAAATATATCCCAGCTAGTAATGGACCCTAAAGGTAATGAAAAATACCATGAACCTGTAGATCCTTCAAAATTGTAAGGAAATAATCTTTCTACACAGTCCTCTTCAAAAAATCCATTCAGATTAATGGCTAACATATAATTGTGAAGATGTTCTTCAGTAGGAAGTCTATCATCAAGGTTAAATTTTGGTATCCATCTTTCAGGATGTTTAAGTAGAGCATGGAGAGGTGCTGAAATTTGCACAACTCTAGGATTGGCCCATGGTCTAACTGGAGGTGGTTGTTGTCTTCTAGCCATTATTGGAGTTTAGGTAAAGGTGGATGTAGAAGGTGATTGTGTGGAAGAAGAGGCAGATTGTGTATTAGTGTTAGATGAACTAGCACCAATACTCTGAGAAGAAGGGGTATGAACAAGAGGATTGATTGGAGGAAATGTATGAAATGAAGATGTTTGTGGAGGTGATTTTGAAAAAATCTTACTAGTAGATGTTTATGATTTAGTTTTCTTATTCTTCTTCTGGAAAGAAGGAAGAGGAAAATTGAATGGAGTAACTCCAAGTTTTTCACTTTGAGAATGAGTTAAAATCCGAGAAGGTTGAAAATATGAAGATACACTACCTTAAGATGTTTATGATCGTTGATGTTTTTTACGAGACAGAAATAATTTCCAATTTTTCAATTGAAGTTTCAACTTCTCATTCCTGATGAGAAGAAGGTGAACCAGTCGATGGGGCTAATGTTCTAGGAGATTTTGTAGGTGTTTGTTCAACTTCTGATCTAGAAGTAGGAGTTTTAGATGAAGATCTAGAAGTTGGAGGTGATCTTGAGGGGGAGTGACTCTTAGAATGGCCTTTAGATTTAGGTTCAACTCTTTTTTCCATTCATAGTCAGGGCCCTCCTTCTAGTGCCAAAAATGTTGAAGGCTCATAACATCTTTGCCTGAACATCAGGGAAAACACCCGGTCGGGAACTTGAATACCATTCCTTTTCTGTTTGGGATAATGGTTCCGACTGGGGATATAGGGACTAATTTCCCATTCAAATATATAACGGAGTTTGGGGTGTGATATAGATGGGGTGAAAACTATTTGATACTGTAAATATGAATGCAAATAAATAAATCTATATCTATCTATCTAATTCCTGGGATATAACTAACTGTTCATATGCGATTTCATAAAGATTTCTTTATTAATGAAAGATAATATAGATCATAAAACATTTAAAAGAGTTAAAACAAATTAAAGATAATTAATTTGATTAAATAGTTAATCAATTTAATTATTAAGCACATATCACATAATAATTATACCATTTCATACATGCAACTAAAGATAACAATTAATACATTCTTCAGTAGTGAAATAATGCTTAATTGAATTGTGATATTACATATAATAAAACAATGATAAAATTTATCTGACTTTCAAACATAAAACATAGCATTAATAAAAGATAATAGTACCACATATATCAATGCTCCACTTATGAAAGAAGACAGTCTCTGGCCCAACCTTTCTATTAAAATTATCAAAGAAATACAACTGTGCAAGCTCCTTGAGTCTTCTTACAAAAATTCTAAACCCCTTCTCTAAAAACATGAGAAGGACTTTATAAATAAAAGTTATAATATCAAAACAAAAAATTCATATTTTGCTAGGGAGGTTGAAACAAACACTCCTCGAAATAAGGAACAAAAAGATAAAAATAGCTTCTGTTTTAACAAGAAACTAAATATGAAAAGTTGATTGTTCTCCCATTTGTTCTCGCAATGTGTAAATAGCTTCCATCGGCTTCAATTTTGGGGGATGAGCTGGCTTGATCTGCATCTGTCCTGCAAATAAGGCATCTGAAAGAGGTGGCAGCATGTACTCAGTTGCATTAACAAGGTTGTGAAGAACTAACCATCGTCCATAGGGCTTTACGAAAAACTGATGATGATATTCAAGATTTAACTTAGATAAATTCTTAATGCTATCTTCTTTTTCTTTTGATTTTTTATTCCAATACTTTATGAGTGATTTAGTATCTGGAAAACATTCTCCTGGGCACTCAATAATAAGATTAACATCTATAAAACTTTCTTTAGCAATTTTAGTAATTTGTCTTGCTAGGTCTCTTGCTCTGTAAATTGCTTCTTCAGCCTACATTCTGATATCCCAATCCCTGAAAAGAATATCTTTGCAATATTATTGTATTATGGGGAGATTTTCTTTTATTCCATCTGAACTATCCTGCCAAGTGATGAAGTTAGAAATATTGATGTTGATATCTTCATAGTATGTTCTTAATTTAGACATTTGATCAGTCAATGAGTCACTATTTTTGTAGAGGTTATTGATGATCTTTAACTTCTTACAGAAGTTCACTTGCTGTTGTGCTAGGAGAGCATTGATCTCTCCAACTTATTTTTTTAATCCTTCAATAACGGTGTCCTTTTGAATTTGAGTTATTATAAGTTGAAGCTGGTTAATCTATGCATTTCGGCTTTGAATATTAGTTTCATTTTGAACTTTTAATTGATCAAACTCAGTTTGTAATTTTGACAACTTGAGTTGCGATTCTTGCTCCATATCATGTCTTGAATTAAGTACTGTTTGTTCTATTTGCAAGATTTTTTGATCCTTTTCTTTAACTAGTTGTTGAACTTCAATGGCTTTGAAGATGGTGGTCGTAGCATAGGCTCCTGCATATTGCAAAATCTTAGCTAAATCATCAGATGAGTTAGCTTGATAATCTTTCCATACCACATCTAATGGAATGCTTCCAGGAAGAAGTTCCTAAATATGTTCCATTCTTCTTTTCTTCTTCTGTCGACTCACAACAACTCGGTGTTCAAGACTGTAAAAAATGTCAAGAGGCGGAATCTCTTCTACTTTGAGGACGATTTCTGAGGTGGGGACTGCTAGGATAACTTATTTATCCATTAGTTATCTTGATGACTCCATTATAGGAGGCTTGCCTTACTAGTTATAGGAGTCCTTTCTATCTCCATTATGGCTGAATCTTGGACTTCTTTCTCCTGTGTGCTATCTAGTTCTTTGTTGAACCGATCCTAGAATTTATCGAGTTCACTAGTAGATAGAATCTCTTCTATTTTTTTCTCTGTGAGTGCAGTAGTAGGTGTATTTTATAATTCTTTTGAAGATGACGGTAAATACTTTCCTGTAGGAAATTCTGACTGTAAAGCAATTAGGCATTCAGAAGGCAGTTTATGCAACCTTTTATTTCTGTACCCTTAGAATAAGACAAAATCATCGGGACCCAGCTGAATCTGTGCTAATTGTTCCACCTATCTATATGACTCACATGTTTCAAATAAATCATCAAAATCATCAGGTTCATGAACAAATGGCCTTATTTTAACTTGAGTAGTGAAATCATGAATGACTTTTTTTGGGGTCGTACTATTTAGGAGGAATAGTGGAGAGCTACAAGCTTTCGATTTTCTTGATCTCTAGGACAACATGATTGTAGTTATCAAGAGCATGGACTCCACATTGAATAGGAAATTGTGGCCAAATAGCTTTTTTGGAGTCCTTCATAACTTTAGTTATACCATGACCTATGGTATGATAGGCAACTTCTCGGGCCAAAAGCTTATCAGGAACATAAATAGGAAGAACATATGGGGCTGCAAGACTCCCAAAAACACCAAAATAAGTGAAATTTTCTTTAGTAAACCAACTTCCAATAGTAGTGAAGTCTACCGTAGCTTCTTGAGACAACCAGGGTGGATTTCGATCAAAAATGGTTTTGTATAAAGGCAGCATGACCTTATTGCGAATTCTATAAAATGAGGTTGGTACTTGGATTCCCATAGAATATCATGATATATGTGAATTAGTGTAGGGCCTTGGAGTGTCCATTTCCATCCCATTAAAGGAAAATCAAAAGAAAATAAAATGGCATCCATAATATAGGCCCTCATATAAAAATTTGGTACGATTCTTTCTGAGACATTGTGGTTTTGCCTATATTATAAGATTTTCGATGCAATATTATTGGAGAAGATAGTATCCCAATCCATTACTTCAGAATTAGAAGTGGCTTGAATCAAGGGAATCCATTCAACTGTAATTTTTTTTTTCTGTTCAGAGAACCGAACAATCTACATATCATAGCAATAGCATAACAAAACAGACCGACAAGAGAAGCTAAAGAATACATACCCTTACTATCATGCTTGTGCTTGCTTGGGTCTTATCTCCATTGTCTAATGGGATCTGATTCTAATTTGTTCTTGTCTACAATTTTTTTGAGAAACTACTTGTCGTAAATATTTTGAGGGCTTGACAAATGATACATCCTCTTCAAATATTTAGCTTTGAAGGATCCTACTATCGTTTGCCTTGATATCAAGAATGTCCTATCTTCAATATTCACATTGTTAATCATCCACTTAATCATATCTGCATAGGGCAAGATTTTAGGCCGCGCAACAATTCGATGAAGAAAGGAATTGGCGACATTTGAGAAGTTAGCCTTGGATGATGAGGATGCGTTAGCTGCTGCTTCTTTAACAACTACTACTTTGGGTCTTCTTCTTCAAATAAATTATACATTGATTCCTAAGAGGAAGTACCAGAATCCAGTGTGCATGTTCTGTCTGTGAATAACAAAACCATCTATGTTGTCTCTGGTTTGAATTGAGTTACTTCTGATTGAATAGATGACCCTTTTCCTCTCTTTCCTGCTTTGGACATTTCAATGGAATGTCGTTAATTAGTATTATCCTGCAAAAAGGAAATACAGAGGAATGTTTTATATCTCCAAGAAATGAAAGGACACGCGGGACAAATACATACGTTTTAAATAGAAACTTGCGAATTAAATCAATTTCATCAACCGAGGAACATTAAACCGTTAGATTTGAAATGTAATGAAAATCTAAGTTCACATGGATCTTTATTAAGTGGCGTTGAGTCAACAATTTCACATCGAAAATCTTTTGTGGAAATATTTTGTTTAGAGTGATGTTGCGATCTACGATGTGCGATATGCAATATCACATACATTCATCGGAGGTCAGGCAAAATTTGTTTATATCACAATCGCAACATAAAGATGAGTGATATTAATTAAGAGAAAATAGAGATGTGTGACTTGTGATCTACCCTCAGCTATAATGACGTGTCATCGTGGTGTGTTCAACAAGGCTTTTATGTGTGGGAGTGCGCTTTTTCTTTGTTTTCTTCGTTTTATTAAGATAAGCTTTATTTGCAAACGATATCTCGTATCACAACAATTCATAAGAGATATTATCATGAATCCTAACCATTTTGCGATGTGTGATTTTATTTTAAAATAAAACCTAATATGTTTTCACACATGGATTGTGAATGTTTCTAAGACTATTCTTTGAATGTTTATGGTTCATGTTTTCTTTCACCTGTACTGGAGTAATTGAACTATTCCAATGACTTCGATGCTCAACTTATTGGAAATGTGTTGTAATGTTTATAATGATCGTTGCATCCATGTGAAATATTTCACTTGATGTTTGATGAATCTTTCTCATTCATGTGTGTCTCCATTAGGGCAGTACTATTACTTCTCTCTTAGAGGCTCACTTTCTTTTCCCCCTGGCAATAAGAGAACCTTGATACATATGCAATTGAACATTCACAAGGTGCACTTTCTTTCTCATTCAAAATGACATTTGCGCTTCTCTCTCCTTCTAACAACTAAATCTAAGGAATATATTTAAGTAAATCAAAATCGAGCCGTATTCCAGATGGGGCTCCTACACCAAATGGTGTGATGTCTAATTGGGGCCTTATATTGGGGAGATCCCTTATATGTTGGCAGTATCCAACATCGTTAGCATTTTGGCACTAAAATCGAGCCATATTCCAGATGGGGCTCCTACACCAAATGGTGTGATGTCTAATTGGGGCCTTATATCGGGGAGATCCCCTATATGTTGGCAATATCCAACATTGTTAGCATTTTGGCGCTAGAAGGAGGGCGATTGGGTGTGTTTTATATTCTTTCCATGACTAGCCCCATAAACAGGGGGTTGTAGCCCCCCTCTATAGGGTCTAGGGGTTCGCCTTGGGGAATTTTGTTTAGACCTTGTATTAGGTGGGCAAACCTACCTGTGGTTTTGTGCATAATTTTTGCACATGGTTTTGGGCCTGATGGTTTTCTGTCCATGGTATTTTTGTAGATCTGGTCAAGGGAGCTATGGTTATGTTCTAATTCAGGGTTAATGGATTGGGGTTTATGGATGCTTCGACATGTATATATATGTATTGTAACATTGAAAGGACTATAATGAAAAATCAATCTAGTAGTCCCGATTTTGGGATCTAGGGAAAAATCTCTGTGTATATCTGTTTTTGTTTTATGCTCTTGCCGTTGTTTATTTTCTGTATTTTGGTATTCATATGCAGGTAATTCATGTATGGGGTTAAAACCTACATTTGGTACTAGAGTTATTTTGGCTTCAAGGGGACACCTTTGCTACTGAGGGTTTTGCTCGGGCTTGTGGTAGACCTTGTTCAATGGGAGATCTACGGGATCAATTCTTGTGGTGAAAGAAGACGATGAGTAGTGGAAAGATAGAGATAGAGAAATTTAATGGTCAGAATTTTGAGTTGTGGAAACTCAAGATGGAGGATCTGCTGGTGGATAAAGATCAATGGATCGCATTAGATCCGGGTACTAAACCAATGACAATGTCTGATGAAGACTGGAAGAAGTTCAATTGGAAGGAAAAGAGCACAATACAATTGTGTACCTTAGATTCAGTATTGTTGAATGTATTAGGTGAATCTTCAATGAAGGATTTGTGGGAAAGGTTAGGGACTTTGTACCAATCTAAGTCTTTGGTGAATAACTATTCCTATAGAAAAAGCTGTATAACCTAAGGATGAAGGATGGAGACTCAGTGACAGAGCATATGAATGCCTTTAATATTGTGGTAAGCCAGTTGTTATCTATTGATATAAAAATTTCAGATGAAAATAAGTGCATTCGTTTATTGTGTTCTCTACCAGTTTCGTGGGATAGTTTGGTTATTGCAATAGGTAGCAATGCGACTACCTTGCATTTTGATGAAATATTCTCATCCTTTTTGTCGGAGGAGATGAGACGAAAAAATACAGAGGGCTAGAATGGTGATGCCTTGTCTGTGCGAGGACAGTTCCAAAACAGAAACAAAAATAAATCCTTGAGTGGTATGTCTAAATCTAGAGTGAGATCTAAATCTCCAAGAAAACTTGTAAAGGTGTGCTGAAAATGTGGAAAGGAAGGGCACTTCAAAAAGGATTGTAGATCTAAATCCTCTGAGAAAGGAAATGGATCTCATGATGCTCCTTCTGTATAGGCTAAAACCACCTCAGATGAAGTTGGGGATGTGTACTCAGCTTCTTCTTCAAGTACGCATGTAGATCGTGAGGAATGGTTGATTGACTCGGGTGCATCCTTTCACTTCACTCTCCACAGGGAGTGGTTCTACGAGTATGATAAATATGATGGTGGTGATGTTTTCTTAGGGGATGACAGGAAGGCTAGAATAATCAGTCGCGGAAAAGTAAAGTTGAATTTCCAAGGTGGAAGGATTAGAACACTTCCGAGTGTTCTGCATATTCCTGCATTGGCCAAAAATCTGATTTCTCTAAGAAAGCTGGATGTTGCAGGTGTAAAAGCAGTGTTCAGAATGATACCTGCAAGGTGTTTTGGGGAGGCTGGTATTGATGCAGGGAGTTCAGAGTGGAACTCTGTACATACTTCATGGTAGCACTGTTATTGATCGGTGCAATAGTTCTGTGGTTCCTGAAAGTGGAGCAGAAAATCTAGTGATCTCTGTAGAAAAAACCATGCTATGGCATCAAAGGCTTTAACATATTGGAGAGAATGTCCTTCAAATATTTCATGGTAATGGTATGGTAGAATGTATGTCTAATTTCTCTCTGGATTTTGATTTCTGTGAAAATTGTGTATATGGGAAGTAAAATTGGGTGAGTTTCCCCTCTCGTGATAAGAGGGCAAAACATATATTAGAGCTTGTGCACAATGATGTGTTTGGACCTGTGTCGGTTCCATCACTGGGTAATTCTATGTATTATGTATCATTTATAGATGGCTTCTCAAGGAATACATGGATATATTTCCTTAGGAAGAAATATGAAGTATTTAATAGGTTTAAAGAATTTAAGGCTCTGGTGGAAAACCAGACAGAGAAGAAGATAAAGGTGTGGAGGACAGATAATGGTGGAGATTTTTACAAGAAGGAATTTGAAGATTTATGTAAGAAGTGTGGTATAGCACGACAAAAGACTACTCCATACACACCTCAAAAAAATGGAGTTGCAGAAATAATTAATATGATGTTGATGGAAAAGTCAAGAAGCATGCTCAATGGTGCCGAGTTAGGACAAGAATTCTCGGCAGAGGTGGCGGAGACTGCATGTTACCTGGTTAACAAATCACCTTCATCAACATTGGAGGATAAATCTCCACAAGAGGTATGGATTGGTAAGAAACCCTCACTTTCATATCTGAGTGTATTTGGATGTGATGCATATGTACATGTTCTAAAGGAGAAAAGAACCAAGTTCGATAGTAAATCCGAAAGGAGCATCTTTATTTACTATAAGGATGGTTTAAAAGGTTATAATATTTGGAACCTAGAAACAAGGAAGGTTGTGTATAGCCACTATGTGTTGTTTAGAGAGGTGAAAGATGTTATTAAACATGAAGTCCTACTAAAGGAACTTGAGAAGATAGAGTTTGAGCTAAAGGAGGAGGAGTCAAACTCTACAACAAAAGAGGAATCAGAATATGAAGAGCCACAAACTCCAACTGTGAGAAGATCAGTTCGAGAAAGAAGGCAACCAGAAAGGTATAGTCCAACTACTTTTTATTCAAATTTTTCTTTATCTATCACTGATGATGATCACAAAACTGTCAGGGAAGCACTAGATTTAGAGGATGGAAAAATATAGAAGGAGGCCATGGTTGATGAAATCACATCTTTGCACAAAAATGAGGCTTGGGATCTGGTGGAGTTGCCAACTAGAAGAAAACCCATTGGCAGCAAATGAGTGTGTAAGAAGAATATAATGGAGAAGGTAAGGTGGAGAAATACAAAGCTCAGGGAAAAAGGTTATTCCCAGGTGCTGGGAATTGATTTTGGTGATATTTTTCTAGTTGTTGCGAAGGTAGCTTCTATTAGATTACTTTTATATGTTGTCGTAGCTTTTGATTTTGTGGTAGAACAAATGGATGTGAAGACGACATTTCTTCATGGGGATCTGGAAGAAGAAATCTACATGAAGCAACTTGAAGGCTTTGCAGTGAAGGGTAAGAAAGAACTAGTATGTAGGTTAAAAATGTCCCTGTATGGGTTAAAACAATCACCAAGGATGTGGCATCAGAAATTTGATACATCTATACAGGGACTTTGCTTCACCAGAAGTAAAACAAATCATTGTGTGTATTTTAAATTAATTGATGTGTGTGTTATTTATTTGGTTTGTATGTGGATGATATGTTGGTGATTGGAAATAACAAAGAAATTATCCAGGAAGTGAAGACCCAAGTGTCCTCGAAATTCGACATGGAAGGTATTGGTGCTGCAAACTATATTTTGGGCATGGAAATTAAATGAGATCAGGAAAAAAAGGAAGCTCTGGTTAAACTAGAGGAAGTATGTCGAGAAAATATTACAGAGGTTTAATATGCAGGATAGTAAACCGATGAAGGTTCTTATTCTTGTCAGTGTAAAGTTATCTGCTGAACAGTGTCCCAAGACGCAATAAGAGGAAGAGGACATGTCCCATGTTCCATACACAAGTGTAGTTGGTAAACTGATGTATTCAATGGTGTGTACTAGACCAAACATTGCACATGCAGTGGGAGTATTGAGCAAGTTTATGTCAAAAACAGGGAAGGAGCATTGGACAACAATGAAGTGGGTTTTCAGGTATTTGCATGGGACTAGTGAATATGGTCTGTGATACCAAGGAAGACCAGGATTGGACAGAGTTTTGGAAATCTGTGGCTTTGTTGATGTAGACTGGGTTGGATATTTGGATCAAAGAAGATCTACAAGTGGGTATGTGTTTGACATATTTGGAGGTGCAGTTAGTTGGATGAGAAAGAGACAGTCTGTAGTGGCACTTTCAACTACAGAGGTAGAATACATGGCATACACTCATGCAAGTAAGGAAGCATTTTGATTGCAGAGATTGTGTTCAAGTATGGGATTAGTACAATGAGCTATAAGGATAGACCGTGACAACCAAAGTGCAATTTTATTAGCAAAGAACCCTAATTATCATTCAAAGATAAAGCACATTGATTTTCAGTATCACTTTATAAGGGATGGTTGAGGACAAAAAGGTGTTGCTAGAAAATGTGGACACTTTGAAGAATATTGCAGATGCATTGATAAAGTCTGTGAGAAATGAGAAGTTCTCTTGGTGTAGAAAAACAATGGGAATTGCAGGGTTGGACCAATGACTAAGCTCTCTTGTGGCCCCTTATGGAAAGAAATAAACAAGAGGGAGAATTTTGGGTATGTTTTACATTCTTTCCACCACTATCCCCATGATTTTCGCACATGGGTTTTTTGTCCATGATATTTTTGTAGATTTGGTCAAGGGAACTATAGTTATGTTCTAATCCAAGGTTAATTAATTCTTCAACATATATATATATATATATATGTTGTAACATTGAAAGGAATATAATGAAAAATCAATCTGGTAGTCTTGGTTTTGGGATCCATGGGAAAATCTCTGTGTATATCTGTTTATGTTTTATGCTCTCTATTGATTTATGTAGCTTGGGAGGTACTCTAAGCCCTAGGGTTCAGGGTTTGGAGAGAAAATCACCACAAGGGCAACTTGTGGGCTTGGAACCCAAGTGTGGGGTTTTGGCACCCATCGAGATTTGGAACAAAATGATGATGGATTTATGACATGTGATGGATGAGGACGATAGTGCTTGGAAAGATGATTCCAATGCAGTGAAAATCATTTGAATACCAGTTGTTTTTAAAGAGAAAAGAATTTTTTGAAGTTGACTAGGTAATTATTGGTTACCAAGCCATGTAGGCTTGGTGTAAAAGTGAGCCAAATAGATGTGCCACTTCAAGAAAATTTGTGGAACGTTAATGTGTATAAATTAAGGTTGAATTTAGGTCATTTAAGCATCCATTTATGAGCAATACATCTCCAAGTAAGCTCTGAAATTTTGGTGGAGAAAAGGAGTCGAAAGGATAGCGTGGAGAAGCCTAAGAACAACATGGAATATTTTAGGTGGCTGTAGGTGACAACGTGTAAGTCTAGGGATGTTTGGGCGTGATTTGGTGCTGTTCTTAGGTTCATTTGTAGGGTAGAAAGGCTGAAGTTTGAAGGATAAAAGGACGCTGCTATCTAGGGGCTATGTGGTGTAGTTTTGAGGGGGTCGTAAGCTACAACAACTGCTATGCTAGGCTATAGACCATAGCCAACAACTAGGTTGTCTTTAAGAGCTGCGTTTGGGGTCAAACAAAGCTAGAAGGAGAAACTTAGGGGTGGATCATGTTTTGAGTAGCCTGCTAAAGCCAAGTGTATGACCTTCCGAGGTGGCGAAGCATCATACTAGGAGAAGATTCAATAGTGACGAGATTGGGTGTCATAGAGCTGGTTGGAGGGTAGTGTCTTGGCTATCCAAAGTAGCCTTAGAGCAACAAACAAGAAGGGTGTTGTTGGTGCGTGATTGGGTGAAGTATTACAATCTTATGTGAAACACTTTGATGGATGAAAGTCACTGCTAGATTGGTAGATTGGAGCTCAGGAATTAGGCCTACTCAAAGAGTAGTTTGATGAGCCTGTGTTTATTTTAGCATACATGAATTGCGACAGTGATAGGAGGAAGCCCTCTTGGAGTCTCAAAGTGTAGATTTCTTGATGGACTAAGACACTACTCATGAGCAGTACGAGAGAGAAGGACCAACATGATGAGATATGACATAGAAGCTACAGTGAAGTTTGTTATTGTATCTTGTATACCATAGAATGTTGTATTGTTCAGATTTGGTTTAATATAATGAAGATTGGGATTGTACAATATTGTACAATTTTGTTTAAAATTATGTATATTGTGCATATGTGATTTACTACTTATTCTGCTGTGTAAAGTAGTTTATGGTTGAGATTCTTGGTTTGGTAGCGTCAATGATTTTAAGACTCTAACCTAGACCCAAGGTCGTGGAAATTCAACACTCTCACCATTGTTTATTTTCTGTTTTTTAGAATTCGTATGCAAGTAATTTTTGTATGGGGTTAAAACCTACAAGGGCCATGGTTTTTTATGGCTGATAACTCCAAACACCCTAACTATTCATCTCCTGGATAAGGTAGCAACATTTTGAGCACCATTCCAAATCCTATTCCTGAAGTAGGAGGATCTTCTCAGCCCAGTCTAGAGTTGACATATGAGGTTACCTACAAAAAAATCTAGGAAATTTGGCCTATAACCCATCTGTTTGCTAAGGCAATCGATTTGCTTCAAGTTGTACAAAATCTTTCCCATTACCTAAAGAATAAAGAAACAACTCATGCCGATATATTAGTTTCTATAGTGGAAGTTTTGGTTTTTCCACTCTTTAAGAGTTAGTGGAATCCTCTAAAGACACAATGCAAAGAGATCGACCTCCACCTATTAATGAAAGGTATGGGGAGAACACTGTTCATTTTTATGAAGTTTTTGAATTCAATGATAATTTAGACTGTTAAGGAGGAGGTTCCTTGGATTTTGAAAAGGAGGAGGAACCTAGAGACAAAGACATGGACTACCAAGACTTGGATTGGATGGCCCAAGGGGCTCTTTCTCTTTCGGAAAATCTTCATAAGATGCCTAGGCACTTAGAAAAAATGTTATCAAATTTCGATCCAGATAAAAAGAAAAAGGAAAAATATCACATCAACGATTTCTACATGCATCTATGGATGTTGGAAGTAAGGTACGATGATGTTGCTTGTAGAATTTTTCCTTTTACATTAGACGGTAGAGAAGCAGTCTGGTACCATAGTCTGCCTGTCAATTCAGTCCATAGTTGGAGGGAGTTTAAGAAGTTATTTATGGGGAAATTTCTTGATGACAAGACTCCGACCATGATATTGAAATAACTCTAAAATAGTAAAATGGGGCAAAATGAGAAAGTGAAATATTCTAATCAAAAGTTTAATTACATATTGAACAAGTTTGCCCCAGGAACACAACCGCATGAATCAATTACTATTGACTATTACATAGCTACCTTTTCCACTAACATTTCCTGATTTGTTAAAAGAGTTGCAAATGAAACATTGACAAAAAATTTGCAGAATCACTGTTGAGAAGGATTTGTGCACTGTTGGAGTTATTACAAATGAAAATCAATCAAAAGAATACAAGGAAACTAGTAGGATGTCTAATCCTTCTTCAAGTAATTCTAAAGATAAAGAATCATTAGATATTGAAATCTTGAACCAAATAGTGAAAGCACTTACCAATGAAATTTCAAAATTAAAGAGAAGGTCAAGCGAGATTTATACTACCAACAAGCCTCCCAAGTCCTTCCCGTTTCGAAGGAATAGTAATAATAACAACAAAAATCAGCCTACCAAGTCTACCTAGAGTTTGAATGTTGTGCTAAATATAGAAAGTATGGGTATGGAAAACTATTGCTCTTTCCACCAGGAATATCATTCAGAAAAAAAACATGCCCATAGTGAAACAACAACATGAATACTTTGGTTTCACACATTGTGGATTCCTTATTAGAAAATGAACAAACAGAACAAATAGAAGAAACAAAAGAACCTACTGCAACTAAAGAAAGTACTAGTATTGGACATGTAGTGAATACTTTTGATTGTATCTATAATGCTAACAAGAAGAGTGTTGAAGAACCACCACCAAGTGAGGCCCCCCCAGAAGAAAAATGGTTGATATAGATTAAGGAGCAAAGGGTCCATTTCGAAATAGGAGGTGAGGAGACAAAAATTAAAGGAGCAATTGTTAAGGAATATCTCACCATCGGTCAACCCTGCTTCGAATGCACAAAGTAACTCTGGAAATACAATTAATTCCAACAACACTCCCTCCATTAGTAAAATTAAGTCCATTAATCTGGAAGTGTCCAATAAATCTACTTCTCCAAACACTTCAACACACCCTGCTAAAAGAGAAACCATTGATTGTAACATTGTTGAAGATTTATTAAATAGAGCTTGCGCAAATATTTCCATCTATGAGCTCGCAAAGATAGCAAGTCAGCGTGAGCTATTTGTCTAATCCTTTTCACAACCCTCACCAGGTGACAAAGCTTCTTCCTCTCAAAAGGTTTCTAGTAAGTCTTATAGTTCCTTTGAATCTACAGTTAATGTTGTAACATTAGAAGCTAACACTCTTTGCCCTCCATTTTTGTTAACGTTTGAAATTTTTAATTATATTTTTCATAATTGTTTAGTCGATTCTGGTGCATCTATAAATGTAATGTTGTTATCTGTTGCCAAGAAAATAAATGCAAAATGGGATAAAATCGATACACAAATTATTCAGCTGGACAAATCTCTCGTCCAAGCTATTGGTGAACTCAAGAATGTCCTTATTTGATTATCATCTGATCAACGAGTTCACCAATGTATAAATATAGTAATTGTGGACATCCTAGAAGCCTACAATGTACTCCTGAGCAGATACCTATCTAGTAAGTTACAAGGGTACTTTTCTATAGACTGGACACACTTATGGCTTCCATATAAGGGCAGGAATAACCAGATCTGAGTGGAAAGTGAGACATATATAAAAATTTTAAAATTTGGCAGCTTAGGGATGAATTTCTCATAGAAGAAATCATATCTTTCATTTCTATTTGAACCACCTATAATAAAATTCCATTTCTATTAATTCTAATATGAATTTCCAAAAATAGTAAGTCACATCCCAATTTGGAAGTGATTTTCCAAAAATAAAAAAAGTCATGTCTAAATGATCAAGGATGATCTCAACATATGGAATCCACTTTAAAATCAGATCAATCATGATTATACAAGTCAATAATTAGTGTTTTTATCCTTACTATTATTATTATGATGATGATACTATTATTTATAAAATAGTATAAAGTCATTCACCTTTAATGGATTAATAAAAACAAATTATGTCATGAAATAAGTGAATTAAATTGAGAATATTTTACATGGAAAATTGAACCTCTCTCTTGGAATAAAATAGTAACTCCACACTTAAGAGAATGTAACTCTCCCTCACTAATTCAATGTATGGCAAAAATGTAACCCCTCCTCATTATATGCACTTGTAACTCCATCATTCATTTCGATTTGTAACTCTCACCAAATATTCTCTCGTGTCTAAGTGTAACTCTCTCTCCCTCTAATTCAAATTGTAACTCTTCAAGACATGTGTACCTCTCTCTCTATTCTTGGGATGAGTTACACTTCTCAAGTAACTCCTCCTTCATGGAATTCAGTTCTCCTATTATTGGCTCAAGGAATGAATTCATTTTGTAACTCCTCTCCTTTCTCATATATTTAAGGAAGAGAAAGTGAGAGTTAAGTGTAGCATGTTCATTGTGAAGAATGAGAGCTAGTGTTGAGTGTGTGCAAGAGAAGTGTGAGACCAAGTGAAGAGTAAGAGAAAGAGAAGAGCCGCATAAAGTGTGAATGACAAGATTTGATCAAGATATGGAGGAGATATGCAAGAAAATAGTAAGAGCACTTCAATTTCAAGTTGATCAGACATTGGTGACTTTATTCAGTCTCATTCTTTCTCTCTCTCTATGTATTTCGCTGAAAAATTGAATAAATCTAATACAACCCATGTGGGTTTTTCCATGGTCATTGGATCTAACTCTAAGTGTCTCATATTTGTGTGTGGCTGTCTTCATATGATCCTTAAGTTTATGTTCTATTTACAATTGTTGATCTGAAAAGTTGTGAAGAAGAAAACTGCATTCTAAGTAATTGTAATAACATAAAACATTCAATTTTATGCAAAGTACATTAAATTTTCTGAAAATTACATTCAACCTTTTGCAAAGCACATTAAATTTTCTAGAAAGTACATTCATCTTTATATTAAGTACATTTAGTTCCATTCATCTTTATGCAAAGTACATTCAATTTTCTGCAAGTACATTTAGTTTTCTGCATAGAACTTTTAAGTTTTTGTAAAGAATTTTTAAATTTTTGCATAGATCTTTCATATTTTAACATGGTATCTGTTAGCACCTAGATTGAACCTCGGGCTGAAGGAAGGAAATGCCAGGGTAACCACAAACCATGCTTAGCCAAGTAGCTAGCCCTACTAGGCCAGTAGAGGGCTCTCTCCGTAAGGATCTCAGCCAAGATGACTGGATCAAGAAAATGATATTAGGCTAGGTATAGTAGCACAAGGTTTGATTTGATTTTGAAGGGTTTTGCTGGATCAAGAGGAGACAAATAGTTAGGACAAGGAAATTAGGTCAAAATTATAGGGTGTTCGATGGGGCAAGGTAGGTACAAGGCTCAACACTATAGGGTTTGATGGGTGAGGTGATTCAAGACAGGTGACTGTTGGCATTATGATACAGGTGTTGTCCTTGATGGCAACTCTCTCAAATAGCAGTTCACAATGCAGCAGGTTAACAACAAAGGATTACAGACCAGACTCCAAACAATGAATAAAGAGAGGTATACACTGGCTCACTTTGTCCAAGAAGCATATACACGCAGTTTAACAGAACAAAAGAAGTGTATAACATATACATGCACTTTCACAGGAGGAAAAGTGCATACATGTTGGAAAACCAAGTATTTGATCCAATGTATTTTAATCCAAGGTATTGGTCCAAGGTATTTGGTCTGAGGTATTTTGTCCTAGGTATTGACCCCAGGTATTTGGTCCAAGGTATTGGTCCTAAGTGGTTTTGGTCCAAGGTATTGAGAAAGGCTTAAGAGTATATAAGGAGGAGAAGATCATTAGGCCAGGTGTGCAAGCAATAAGATTCTAAGGAATACTTCTATCTGAAGTATATTTTATATTGCAGGGTTATGTTTTGGATTAGATCTGAAATATTCATGTGCACCTTGAGTTTAATATTGGATCAAGAAACATGAGATTTGAAATGACTTATTCTTGAATGATCTGATATTGGGTGAGACTAGATCTGATGTTTTGCGCCTATTCTATTAGTTATCTATCATGATCTGGGTTTGTATGAAGTCTGGAAATGCAGCAAAGTTCTGAATCAATATTTGCAGATCTGTATGCAAGTTCATCTCAGCGAAAGAGCGTATACATGCAGGTTCGGTTCTTTCAAGTAGCGTATACAAAAGAAAAGATTCTTTTCAGATCTGATTGATCTATCTGATAAAATTCTATTATTTTACTGTTGTCTGTTAATGAAATCTTCTTAGATCTGAATGTAAACTTGAATGCATAAGGAGGCTGGCATTTGATTGATTGATTGTATAAGTGAGAAGAAGTGATCTCTGTCCCCACATGTGTAAAGCTCTGAAAGTAGACAGTAGATATTCAAAATATTGATAGTTGGTACAAACTTGATTCAAAAGTTTATGTTTGCAGTAGTTTTGAAGGTATACATAGGTTCAATTGACAGAAGTAGTGTATACACATAGTTTTGATGCAGCCAAGTAGCATATACACTCTAATGCATGATTTTTGAGGTTACAACTGGTTCTGAATGATGATGTAGGGTTTTGGGTTTAGCACAGTATCCTGGTGTCAGTGATCTGATTATTCAAATTATCTAAATATTGGTTGATGCAATTTAAGTTTAAAAGTTATGATGGGTATAGTGTGAAAATTTGATGAAACATGGCCTTCAGATTATGGTGTTGTGATCCAGAAGAATCTAGTCTGAAAATTCATGAAACGTGGTCCCTGGTGGGAGAGTGGAGTTTTTCTGTAGGCTGGCACCTACATACTAGTAAACATATTGGTAGTACAAGAGCTAGGGTGTTGTAGCTCCCTTCCAGTAGAAGCTGGAGAATGAGAGAAGGTTGTAACCTTCTGCAAGTAGAAGCCTGCGTACTGGTATGTGTCTGCACCAGTACAAGATTGTAAACAACTTTTCGTATTATTAAAAGAAGTCAGAGACGACAACAGCAGGTGGTTTTTACCCACATTGGGTTTCCACCTTACATCTTGGTGTTCATGTGTGTTGCTTATGTGTGATACTTTATTCTACTTTTACTGCACTATCTAATAAATATCTGATATACTCCTTTAAGTTTAACACATGATAAATTGTCTAAATCGCAAGTTCTTTGGATATACGCTGGTTTCTTTAATCACAATCGTGTGTACATGCTAGTTCACTTCACTAAAGTAGCGTATATAAATCTGTTTTGAAAATAAAATTATTGATCTGATAATACTGATTCACCCCCCTCTTAGTATTATTTCCAACAATTGGTATCAGAGCAGGTCCTTCAGAAGAAGCTTGATCGCTTGAAGGGAGATCCATCAACATGAATAATCAAGAAAGAATGGGACCCATCAGACCACCAATCTTTGATGGGAGAAGCTTTGTTTATTGGAAAATAAGAACCAAAACCTATCTATAATCGCTTGGAACAGATGTCTGGGAAATTGTGGAAGGAGGATATACATTTCCAACAACAATTCCTACAGATGCGGCAGGTAAAAAGCAATATGGAACCAATGGCAAAGTTGTCAATACTTTATTGGGAAGTTTGTCATGATCAGAGTTGTCAAAGTCATGCAGCTCAAATCAGCCAAAGAAATATGGGACAAAATCATTCTGAGCTACGAAGTAGACTCTCAAGTAAAACGTGCTAAGCTTCAAACTCTCAGAATTCAGTATGAAACTCTTAAGATGCATAGTGATGAAAGTATAGCTAGTTACTTCTTACGTATAGATGAGGTTGTTAATTGTATAAAAATTCTAGGTGAAGAAATAAAGGAAGTTACCTTAGTTGAGAAAGTTTTGAGATCCTTATCTCCTAAATTTGAATCAAAAGTGTTTTCCATAGAAGAAAAACAGGATCTGCAGAATATCACTATGACACAATTTCATGGAATTTTAACTGCCTTTGAGATGAGAAAAGGAGGACCATCAGATATGAGAGAAGCCACATTCAAAGCCTCAACAAAAGGAAATGAAGAACATAATAAATCAGGATATGTTTTAGAAGAAGAAAATGAGGTAAACTTTTTCAAGAAGCTTCAACGGGGTTTTGGAAGGTCTAGAGGTAAGCTACCCTTCAAATGCTTTGCTTGTGGCAGAGTCGGTCATTATACTGCCAGATGTCCTCATAAAGATAAATATGAAAAAGGAAAGGAATATGCAAAAGGGAATAGAAAACAAGTTGTGAATAAAAGGAATTACTATACTCATGAAGATAACAATGGTTTATTTAATAGTGATGAAGATGAAACTGGACAAGATTACAGACTTCTCATGGTTTATGATAGCAATGATTTTTGGGATAGTTTAGAAGAGGATAGTGATGGTTTATCTAATAGTGAAGATTATAGACTTCTCATGGCTTATGACGATGATAATTTTTGGGATGCTTTAGAAGAGGAAGACCTTCATGAAGAAATCTCTAAACTAAAAATCTATTTAGAAGAAAAGAATATGATTATAGATACCTTGACATACCAACTTGCTGAAAAGGAAAAACACAATGAAAAACTAGAATGTGAAATTGTGGGTCTAAGAAAGGATCTTGAGAAAACAGAATCTCTCAATCTTAGATTTGCTAAAGGATCAAAAACTTTAAATGAAATTATCAAAGTTCAGCATTCTCCTTTGATAAAGACAGGTCTTAGATATACCGAAGAAGCATCTCAATCACAAAAGCCACCAACCTCCACCAAAATCTATCTTGATGTAGCAAAGACCAGTGAACAATATGACAATCGTTAGCAAAGGCATAAATTTGATCACTAGGTAAACCATCCTCAATTTACTCCAAGAATGAATAGAAGCCACAACCAACCTCAGGAAAATCATAATCAATTTTCTCCAAATATGAATATCAATAGAAACTACAATCTCCAGGTTAATAGATTCGATAGTCGCAGGAACTTCTTTAATGGGCAATGTTTTTTATGTCATAATTTCGGGCACAAAGCTGCTCAATGCGTTTCTTACAAAACCATCATGAATAGAGAAGCACGAAATCAAACAAATGTAACAGGAATCAAGAGAAGTTCCTATAATAACTTTTCTGCTCTTGAAAATTAAATAGAATGCTCAATCTATAACAACTTTGGTCATGAAGAATCTGAATGCAAGAGAAAATTTCGGAAAACATCCCAAAAGGATCAAACACCGTTAAATCCCAAGATATGGAGAAGGAAAGAATATCAAACAAAAATATTTGGTATAGCCTTGTATGCAGAAGGACAAGAAAATCAGTGGTACATCGATAGTGGATGCTCCAAACACATGACAGGTGACAAAGAAAAACTTCACTCATATAATGCATTAGAAAAAGAAAAGAATGTCTCATTTGGAAATGACACTCCTGCTATCATAAAAGGTAAAGGTTTTATTTTCTTGAAAGAAAAGGTTAAAGTTGGAAATGTTATGTATGTAGACGGTTTAAAGCATAACCTATTGAGTGTCAGTCAAATGTGTGATCAAGGAAATGAAGTGGTGTTTCGAGCAAATGGATGTGTTGTTCGTGAACTTAATACAGGAGATATCCTGATTAGAGGTACAAGAACTCCAAACAACTTATACATTCTCAAGGGAGGACAACAACAATGTTATCTAAGCAAAAATGATGAAAACTGGTTGTGGCATAGAAGATTGGGACATCTAAGCTTTTCTCAAATAAGAAAATCATGCAGACTCAAGGTTGTTCATGATTTTCTAGATATCAACATCCCGGAAAATACAATATGCAAACCATGTCAAATCGGTAAGCAAACCAGAGTTCACTTCATGGAAAAAGAAGGGCTAGCTAGTAAGCCTCTTGAACTTGTCCATGCTGATTTATGTGGACCATCAAGGAAAAAGTCACCTCGTGGAGAAGAATACTTTATTTTGTTCATTGATGATTTTTCCAGAATGTGTTGGATAGGTCTTCGAAGGCATAAAGATGAAGCATTTGAAAAGTTCCAAGCCTTCAAAGCCTTGGTTGAAAATGAATTAGATCAAAAAATCAAATGCTTCAGATTTGATCGAGAGGAGGGGAATTTACATCGGATGAATTCTTTGACTCTTGTGAACAACATGGAATAAAAAGGAAATTCTCCACCACAAGGACTCCTCAACAAAATGGTGTGGTAGAAATAATGAATAGAACAATTCAAAAAATGGCTCGAGCTATGCTAGATGAATCTAGAACTCTTGCAACCTTCTGGGGTGAAGCTACATTCATTGCTGTGACTATTTTCAACAAAGCAAATGTTCGGGTAAATAACACTCAAACTCCACATGAACTTTGGTATGGTAAGACTCCTACTGTAAAATACTTTAAAGTCTTTGGAAGCAAATGTTTTATCAAAAGGACTGATGAAAAACTTGGTAAGTTTGAACCCAAAGCAGATGAAGTTATTCTTCCAAAAGTAAAGGATATAAATGTTATAATAAAACACTTGGGAAAATTGTTGAAAGCATTGATGTTGTAGTTGATGAAGCATGAAAAAATCCAAAATAGATAAAAGCAGAAGATTATGATAATGAAGAAGATGGGGATTATTTTCCCACATCAAATCAAAATGATATTGAAGAAGAAATCAATGAAGCACCAGAAGAAGAGATAATGGTAGAAGAAAAGAATCTGTCCAGGTATGTTAAGAAAAGTCATCCAGAAACTCAAATTTTAGGGGGAAAAGAGGCAGGTGTACAGATAAGAAGAACCATTACATGGACCTCAAGCTATCTAGCATTACTGTCCTCCACCAAACCTCAAAATGTAAATGAAGCATGCAAAGATCAATGTTGGGTCAAGGCCATGGATGAAGAACTTGAGCAAATTGAAAAGA